>AWOL01S0222866.1:0-23376 GCA_000715115.1 Nicotiana otophora | reverse complement strand
CTGCTATGGAACCACCTGCATCCATTAAAGATGCAGCGCCCCCGGCAAAAAGGACGTTAGTACATGTCGAATAGTACTAGCATGAAAACCAAACACCAATTTAAGAACTCGAAAATACAATATGAATATGATGAACGAGGGCGATAATAGAATAGCATAGATATACATTTAAGCCAAAGCAAGCTTATCAAGAGTTGTCAATAACATTTATAGAATTTAAGATGAGATCCTCTGTAACCGTTTTCACATAGAGCGGCCCCTCCGCTTCACCCCAATATATGCAGGTGGAGGTGTAAGCACAATACCAAAACTCTACTCAAGCGGCCAATGCTGCCTCACCCCAATGTATGGGGGTGGAGGTATAACCACAGTACCAAAACCTACACAAAGCAGCCCTACCGTCTCACCCCAATATATGCGGGTGGAACTGCATCAACAATACCAATACATACACAAAGAGGCCATGACGCCTCACCCCAATAAATATATTTGCGGATGATGGTGCAACAACAATACAAAAATCATACACAAAGCAGATCTGTTGCATCACCCCAATGTATGCGGGTGGAACTGCATCAACGATAGCAATACATACACAAAGAGGCCATGCCGCCTCACCCCAATAAATATATTTGCAGATGGTGGTGCAACAACAATACCAAAATCATACACAAAGAGGATATGCCGCCTCACCCCAATGTATGCGGGTGGAAGTATTAATCCCAATCATAATCTCTACACATTTTGGTATAATAGTTTTCACATAAATCACGACTTGGAATTATAACATGTAGATCCACAATCCATAGTTTGGAACACATCCTCAATTTATAATACAACATGATAAGATCATTTGAAACACGAATTGAACATATATCTTAGTTACAAAACTTATTCGGAATACTCAATTTGTAATAAATATCTTAGAACTCACAAGGGTAATGGGGGTTCAATTTATTAAAGAAAGGTTTAGCCAACATACCTCAATTGAGCTTTCTCAAACTCTAAAATGTTCCGGAAGTCTTAGCAACTTTGATCTATTTTAGAAATATCACAAATTGAACCAAAATTAGTAAGATGATCATGGTTTTAGCTCATTTGACCAATTTATCAAACACTAGGTGTGCATTAAGGTTTCAAGGTCCTCTTATGGAGGATTCCATCATCTCACAACCCATTCTTTACCATATTTAGCTCAACAATCTTCGCAAACCTCTTGATAACACATGGATGCAAAATAACCAACTCCCACACCCAAGAATCATCTTACTAATTTCCCATTTCTAGTTAACTTTCGAAATGAAAGGTTAGGGTGTAGAATCTTACCTTTAGGACGAATACCTAGTGAGGTTTCCTTGTTAATATTCCAAGATTCGAGTAAGAATTGAAGAACAAATTGTTGAAGAACTTTCTCCCAATCTAGGGCACTCTCTAACCCTCAAAATAATATATTTTTGCTCCAAAAGAGTCCCTACGCCTCAATATATCGAAATAGGGTCGGGTAAAAAATTAGAAAATTAAAAAATTAGAAATAACACATCTGCGGTCCGCAAACCGACCGCATAACTGGAGCTCCAAAACGGGGGTCTCCTGGTTGGGTATGTGGTGATTATGCAGCCCGCATACCTGTTCTGCGATCGCATAATGCACCACAGACTTCCTCCAATCTTGTCCCTCATCTGCTTCACTCTGCGGCCATTATGCGGTCCGCAAAGTGATTCTACAACCGCATAGTGGGCCTCACAAATGCCCTCTTCTACCAAAAGGTTTCCTTTACTCCCCAGTGCATTGTTCAACCCAAATATTCGGCACCATGAGACCTTAAATTCCTTTACAAAATTTTACGGGGCCTTACATTCTCCCCCACTTAGGATCATTCGTCCCCGAATGACGGTCAAAATCTTTCATTAGCATTCAGTGTGGCCTGACTATTAATTCACGCACACCAGTAGTTTAAAAATTTGGCTAATTCGCTAAATTTCCAAAACTGTTGCTAGAGTCTCCTCTGTAACTAGGCCTATCCACCTGTCAGAGAATCCCATAAACCAATTCTAAAAACATATACATAACAGATGATACAATATAACACAAGAACAACACCAACCGTGGCCTTATAAGCAATATATTACCAAGAAAGGAACATCCTTAATATCAACTGTACAAATGATATATAATTCGTAGAAAGTAACTCTTAGAATTTTCATAGATCACAATTTTATAAATACATGGCTATTCAAACAAATAAGGATACTTTTGCATCATTTCTTCCTCGACCTCCCAAGTAGCCTCTTCAACCTGATGGTTTTGCCATAACAATTTCACAGAGGCAATTTCTTTATTTCTCAACTTACATACTTGCCGATCAATAATAGAAACTGGAAATCTCTTCATAAGTCAATTCCTTATTAACCTCAATAGTCTCAACCGGAACAATGACTGTCGGGGCTCCAACTACTTTCTTCAACATAGAAACATGAAACACCGGGTGCACTAATTATATTTCAAGTGGTAGCTCAAGCTTGTACGCCACCTCTCCAATCCTCTGAATGATTTTGTACGGTCCGACATACCTCAGACTCAATTTCCCTTTCTTACCAAATCGCATTACACCTTTCATGGGGGAAACTTTCAACAATACCCAATCATCTTCTTTGAACTCCAAATCCCTACGACGAACATCCGAATAGAACTTCTGACGACTTTGAGTAGTCTTGCACCGCTCCTTAATGATCTTAACTTTATACATAGCCTGATGCATGAGGTATGGCCCTATCAGCTCTGCTTCCCCAAACATGTCAGCCTATTTCGGCACCACGAAACCTTAACTTCCTTTACAAAATACGAGGCCTTACAGGTAGTTCCCCCACATAAAGTTAGGTAAGATACTTACCTCATTAGGCCAAATCAACCTTCAAAAATAGCATTTCCCCTAAAGTTCGCCTCTGCACAGCCCAAATCTAATAAAGAATGACTTAATAACATCAAACAATGCAAGAGAAACCAATTACGATATGATCTTTACACAATTCCCCAAAGTCAACCCTGGGCTCTACCAATCAAAACCCGGGTCTAAGGGTTGATCCCGACTATCCATAATCCCATAAGTCCATATATGTGTTTTGTTTTCAAATCCGATTCTAGTTCGACTCTCAAATCCCAAATTTTCATTTTTTAACATATACACAAATCCCTAAAATTTCCTTTTGATTCTCTTAAATGTGATGTTAAATCTCATATATAAACATGAAATATAGTTGCAAATTGATTAAAACTACACACCCAATGATTGTAGATGAATATCCCCTCTCCAAATTGCCTGTTACCGAGTCAAAGGTTCTCAGATGAGAGAAAATAAGATGACATTCCATTTCCTTTTGTTCAGTTGCATATGTCGCAATTGTGACATAGGGTTTGCAATTGCGAATAAAGCCTTGCAATAGCAGCCTCTGACAGCCTAAGGGGGAAGTCGCAAATGCGACACTGGCTTCGCAAATGCGAAGCCTGTCCCCATTGCAATTGCGACAAAATTATGGCAAATGTGATACTACAGAGCCTAGCCTATTTTTCGCAAATCTGACTAAGGCCAGCAATTGCGAACATTCGCAATTGCAATATCGAAGACACCAACACGCCAACAACCCTATTCTGTTCAAAACCATTTCGAAACACGTCTGAAACTCACACGAGCCATCGGGGCTCAAAACCAAACATCCACACAAGTCTAAAAATATTATACAAACTCGCTCGCACGATCAAAACACAAAACTAACATCTAGAGCAACCACTCGGACCCCAAAACACATGAAATTCATAAGAAAACTGAAGAACCTCTAGATTGTAACCAAGCGTCCGAATCCTATCAAACCAACTCTGATTGACACCAAATCTTAATGACAAGTTCCAAATAGCAAAACGGACCTATTTAAACTCCCAAAAACAAATTCCAAACCCGTTAGCCAAAAAGTTAACCTATAGTTAAACTTGAAAAAACTTCTAAACCTCAAATTGCCAACTTTTGGCAAAGCAAGCTAAATCAACCTAGGGACATCCGAATTCAACTTATCGGAGCCATCAAAAGTCAAATCTTGGTCAACATTCTCATCTTAGAATTGTAAACCTAGAACCAAAGGGTCCAAATCAACACAAAACCTTCTCTTAATGAAACTAACCACCCCAAGTCATAAAACCACAAATACACGTGTGAAGCATAAAAGACGAAACAAGGCTCAAATACACAAAATGACCGATCGGGTCGTGACATTCTCTCCTTCTTAAAATAAATATTCGTCCTCGAACACACATGTAGACATACATGAAGTGGAATATAGGTGTGGATAACGACTCCGCATGTCGTGCTCGGTCTCCCTGGTCGCCTTCTCGAACAGATGACCCATTCATTAAACTTTCACTGAAGTAATTTTGGCCAAAAAGTCAACCTACAGTCAAACTTGAAAAAACTTCTAAGCCTCAAATTGCCAACTTTTGAGAAAACAAGATAAATCAACCTAGGGACATCCGAATGCAACCTATCGGCGCCATCAAAAGTCAAATCTTGGTCAATATTTTCTTCTTAGGATTGCAAACTTATAGCCAAAGGTCCAAATCAATCCATAACCTTCTCGAAATGAAACTAACCACCACCATGTCATAAAACCACAAATACACATGTGTGAAGCATAAAAGAGGAAACGGGGATCAAATAAACAAAATGACTTATCGGGTCATTACATTTTCCCCCTCTTAAAACAAATATTCGTCCTCGAACACACATATAGACATACATGAAGTGGAATATAGGTGTGGATAACGACTCTGCATGTCATGCTCGGTCTCCCTAGTCGCCTCCTCGACCGGATGACCTATTCATTAAACCATCACTGAAGTTATTTTAGCCAAAAGGTCAACCTATGGTCAATCTTGAAAAAACTTCTAAACCTCAAATTGCCAACTTTCAAGAAAACAAGACAAATCAACCTAGGGACATCAGAATGCAACCTATTGGAGCCATCAAAAGTCAAATCTTGGTCAACATTTTCTTCTTAGGATTGTAAACTTAGAACCAAATGGTCCAAATCAATCCAAAACCTTCTCGAACTGAAACTAACCACCCCTAAGTCATAAAACCACAAATACACATATGTGAAGCATAAAAGAGGAAACAAGGATCAAATACACAAAATGACTGATCAAGTTGTTCCATTCTTCCCTTTTTAAAACAAATATTTAACCTCGAATACGCATAGAGGCATACCTAAAGTGGAATATAGGCATGGATAACGACTTCGCATGTCGTTCTCGGTCTCCCAGGTCACCACCTCGACCAGATGACCACTCCATTGAACCTTTACTGAAGTAATGTTCTTTGAGCTCAACTTTTGGACATGTCTGTCAAAGATAGCCACCGGCTCCTCAACATATGTCAAATACTTGTCCAATTGGAGTAAGCTGAAATCTAGTATATGGGATGGATCACTATAATACTTGTGGAGCATGAAAACATGGAATACCGAGTGAACTGCTGATAAGTTGGGTGGCAATGCAAGTTTGTAGGCCACTTAGCCCACTCTCTCAAGGATCTCAAAAGGACCAATATACCAAGGGCACAACTTTTCCTTCTTCCGAAATATCATCACAGCCTTCACGGGTGAAACTCGTAGAAAAACCCTTTATCCTATAATTTTGGCTACATCACGAGCCTTCCGACCAGCATAACTCTTCTACCTATACTGTATTGTATGAACTCGATCTTGAATCAACTTGACTTTCTCCAAGTCATCCCGAACCAGATTAGTGCCTAACAACCTAGCCTCACCCAGCTCAAACCAACCAACTGGAGAACCGCACCGCCTCCAACATAGGGCCTCATAAGCAGCCATCTGAATACTAGATTGGTAGCTGTTATTGTAGGAAAACTCTAAAACCGGTATAAATTGATCCCAGGAACTCCCGAAATCCATAACATATCCTCCAATATTTGAATGGAACGCACAGACTGCCCGTCCGTCTGGGGTGAAATGATGTACTCAACTCAACCTGTGTGCCTAACTCACGTGGCACAACTCTCCATAAATGTGATGTGAACTGAGTGCCTTGATCGGATATAATGGACACCAGCACACCATGAAGGCAAAAAATCTCATAGATATAGATCTAAGCCAGCTGCTCTGAAGAATAGATGGTCACCACCGGAATGAAATGTGCCAATTTTGTCAGCCTATGCATAATAACCCATACTACGTCAAATTTCTTCAAATCCGTGGGAGTCCAACAACAATATCTATGGTAATACGCTCCCATTTCCACTCGGAAATCTCAAGTCTATGAAGAAAATCGCCCAGCCTCTGATGCTCCTACTTTACTTGCTGACAGTTCAAGCACCGAGCCATATACTCCACTATATCATTTTTCATTCTTCTTCTCCAATAATTTTGTATCAATCCTGATGCATTTTAACGGCACCTGGATGAATGGAGTACCGCGAACTGTGTGCCTCCTAAAGTATCAACTCATGCAACCCATCCACATTGGGCACACATATCCAGTCCTACATACCCAACACCCCGTCATCTCCAATAGAAACCTCTTTGGCATCACTATACTGTATTGTGTCCTTAAGAACAAGAAAATGGGGGTCGTCATAGTGATGCGCCCCGATGCACTCATATAAAAAAGACCGAGAAACTATGCAAGAAAGAACCCGACTAGGCTCCAAAACATCCAACCTCACAAACTGATTGGCCAAAGTGTGAACTTCCAATGAAAAGGGTGTCTCTCCAGCTAGAATATATTCAAGGCTACCCATACTCTCAGACTTCCTACTCAAGGCGTTGTCCACTATATTGGCCTTCCCGGGATGATACAAAATGGTGATATCAAAGTCTTTTAATAGCTCTAACCACCACTGCTGCCTCAATTTCATATCTTTTGCTTAAACAAGTGTTTTAGACTCCGATGATCTGTGGATACCTCACAAGACACTCCATAGAGGTAGCTCCTCAAAATCATCAATGCGTAAATCTGAGGCATCCCTATGACAGACCTAGACAATACTTGTTTTGACTGTGTCTGATGCGACCACCTATATCCTACCCGAAAAAGCATAGAATTTGGCTTGGCATGGCCTCCCTTCTATGGCGACCTCTATTTCAGTACTTCTTATTTGATTCCTCACACATTATTGATGCCGCTTAAGGGTAATTATGTTAAATTGAGTACTTGAAATATGTTTATCTGATAATTGAATGGTAAATGACGGAGTTTGGGCTTTAGAGTCTGGTTGGTACTGATTTTGAGGTGACACGTATGCTAGAACCACCTTGGGCTAAGTGTAATTATTTTGGGGAGACGCTTGTAATATGCCTCACTATTGGGATATATTATTATGATTAGCGCTTGGGAAGGATCCGCCCCTCCAGAGTTTGACATGCAAGTAGCAGGCGTAGGCACAATATTTCATATATGTGCTTGATCATGGCAGCTATGATAGGCATCCGTATAGTGCTAAGTGTAATATTCTTGATGGATCCACAATGATACTATTGATTTACATGTATACCTGACATGTACGCATAGAGATGCATTTTCCTCATGCTGCCTGATATTGGGCCTACTTTATATGTATTGGGCTTTAACTATTATACTTGAAAGAATGCCTAAATTATCGAAATGTGGACAAGATGAACTTGATAATATTGAGCTATTGTTTCTACGGTTTATCGTTTATATTATGAATGACTATCAGTTATTAGTATTGGTTTTGGATTGTTGTTTTGAGCTTGTTAGTACTTTCAACCCAAGGTAAGCGTTGTTACTTATTGAATGCATTGGGTCGGTTGTACTCATACTACACTCTGCAATTCATGTGCAGATCTAGGTACATCCTATCGAGGTAATTTTCAAGCTTGAGTCATTGCCATCTTTGGGGAGACCGCGAGGCAACTGCCATATCATCCTTAGTCCTTGAAGTTCTCTTTCTGCTATCTTGTCTTACTTTTCTTATATTCAGATAGTTGTATTAGAGGATTTTGTTTATACCTTGTTATTCAATAGTATTTGTGTGCTCGTTGACATCAGATTTTGGGGTTGTTTGTAGTAGCATTTTGCTTTTATCCTCAGATATTCTTATGACATTCTTCCATTTTTGAGTTATTAGACCATATTATTTTATTTTCATTGATATCACGTGACTTTTGGTTTACCTAGCGGATTAGGTTAGGTGCCATCACGACTGTGGATTTTGGGTCGTGACAAGTTGGCATTAGATCACTAGGTTGCTTAGGTCTCACGAGTCACGAGCAAGATTAGTAGAGTCTTGCGGATCGGTATAGAGACATCTGTACTTATCTTCGAGAGGTACCAAACTATTAGGAAACTTTACTTTCTTTTATTAAAATTCTGCATTTTGAAGTTTGACTCTTCTATTCTATCATAGATGGTGACGACACGTGCGACCAGATCAGGTAGATGGTCACCAGTACCACCAGCTAGGGCTGCGAAAGTCCAGGGCCACAGTAAAGGCCGAGGTGTGGCTCGTACTACAGCTAGAGCAGCACCTATGGAGCCATCAATTGCTCTGGTTGAGGAGAGAATTCCAGATGTTGTTGAGCCGGTTGGACCAGCTCATAAACTAGCTGTGTCAATTGTTATTTCAGGCCTTCAGGAGGCCTTAGCCCAGATTTTGACCATGTGCATGAGCCTGGCACATGCGGTCTCAATTCTAGCTGCACTAACCACTTCTCAAACGGGGAAGGTTCTCAGATTCTTGCCGCTCATACTCTAGAGCGAGTAGCTCAGGGACTGTAGAGCCCGTACTACAGAGCATGTAGCTTAGGTACTACCAGCCCAGCCGGTTGCTGCTTCTAGGACCAAGGTTAGCCCACCTATGAGTGACAAGGAGTATAAGAGACTAGAGAGGTTTGAGAGGCATAAGACTCTAGAGTTCAGCGAGGAGGAGTCAGAGAATGCTCAAGATTTCTTATAATTATGTCAGTGGATTATTCATAAAGTGAGTATTTTGGAGACCAATTGGGTTTCATTTACCACCTTTCAACTCACTAGGTCATCCTACAGATGGTGGTAGGCCTAGGAGTTTAGCAGGCCAGTTGGCGCATCACCACATTCATGGCATGACTTCTCCATTCTTGTTTTATAGAAGTTTGTCCCACAGACTCGTAGAGAGGAGTTGCGTAGAGATTTTGAATAAATACGCCAGGAAAATATAACTATGACCCAGTATGAGATGATATTCGTTGATTTGGCTCGTTGTGCTATATGGTTGGTTCTCATAGGAGGTTCATTGATGGCCTCAACTACGGACTACATTATAGTTTGGCCCGAGAGGCCGAGATGGATGCTAGGTTTAACCATGTGGTCAAGATTTCTAAGCGATTGGAGTTTGTTTGGAGGCTTGAGCATGAGGAGCGGGAGGGTAAAAGGCCTCACAGTTTTAATGATTTCAGTGCTACCTCATCTGGAGGTCAGTCACATCACAGCAGAGGTAGTCCTTATAGGCGCGCTCAGATAGCTCGTCTGGTTCATCGTGGTGTATCAGCTAGTCATGGTTCATATAATGCTCACCTTGGTCAGTCTTCTTTCAGTGCCCTCCCAGATTAGAGTTCATCCTATGCTCCATCATATCAAGGTTCATTAGTATCGGATTCTTCCAAAGGTTATTCCAGTTCCCACGGTCTGATTCATGACCCATCGTCTTTTCCAGCTCGAGGTTGTTATGACTATTGAGTGTTGGGGCATGTGAGGAAGTATTACTCCATCACTACAGATGTCTAGTGCATCACGGAGGCCATTCTATGTCCCCTACACCAGTTTTTTCATCACCCGTCCAGCCAGCTAGAGGTGGGACTCAGGTAGTGTGAGGTCGCCCTAGAGGCGGAAGCTGATTAGGTGTTAGTTAGGCTTGATGCTATGCTTTTCTTGCCCTATCAAAGGTAGTTGCTTCAGACGCATTGATCATATGTATTGTTTTCAGTGTGCCACAAGGACGCTTCCATATTATTTGACCCTAGTTCCACTTAGTCATATGTATCATCATACTTTGCTCGTTATTTGGATATGCCTTTTGATTTCTTACTTACATATGTTCATGTATCTACAACAATGGATGATTCTATTATTGCGGACTATGTATATCGGTCGTGCGTGGTGGCTATTTTGGGATTAGAGATAAGATTTGATCTTTTACTACTTAACATGGTTGATTTTGACGTGATTTTAGGCATGGATTGGCTATCACCATATCACGCTATTATGGGTTGTCACACAAATACCATAACATTGTCGATGTCGGGATTGTCTAGGTTTGAGTGGAGAGGTTCTCTAGACTATGTTCCGAGTATATTGATTTCATATTAAAGGCCCAATGGTTGATACACCTACAATTGAGTCTGTTCCGGTAGTGAGAGACTTTCCGGATATGTTTCCTACTAACTTACCGGGCATGCCACCCGACAGGGACATTGATTTTGCTATTGACTTGGTGTTGGGCACTCAACCCATCTTTACTCCTCTATATCGTATGGCACTAAAAGAGTTTAAGGAATTGAAAGAACGACTTCATGAGCTTCCTGATAAGGTATTCATTAGTCCTAGTGTGTCTCCTTGGGGTGCACCGATTCTGTTTGTGAAGAAGAAGGATGGTACTATGCAAATATGCATTGATTACAGACAGTTGAACAAAGTTTCAATTAAGAGCAAGTACCCACTACCACGTATTGATGTTTATTATAATGCTTCTCAAATTGGTATTGGGTGTGTATTGATGCAGGAGGGTANGTTTAGTAGAGTCTTGCGAATCGGTATAGAGACATCTGTACTTATCTTCGAGAGGTACCAAACTATTAGGAAACTTTACTTTCTTTTATTAAAATTCTGCATTTTGAAGTTTGACTCTTCTATTCTATCATAGATGGTGACGACACGTGCGACCAGATCAGGTAGATGGTCACCAGTACCACCAGCTAGGGCTGCGAAAGTCCAGGGCCACAGTAAAGGCCGAGGTGTGGCTCGTACTACAGCTAGAGCAGCACCTATGGAGCCATCAATTGCTCTGGTTGAGGAGAGAATTCCAGATGTTGTTGAGCCGGTTGGACCAGCTCATAAACTAGCTGTGTCAATTGTTATTTCAGGCCTTCAGGAGGCCTTAGCCCAGATTTTGACCATGTGCATGAGCCTGGCACATGCGGTCTCAATTCTAGCTGCACTAACCACTTCTCAAACGGGGAAGGTTCTCAGATTCTTGCCGCTCATACTCTAGAGCGAGTAGCTTAGGGACTGTAGAGCCCGTACTACAGAGCATGTAGCTTAGGTACTACCAGCCCAGCCGGTTGCTGCTTCTAGGACCAAGGTTAGCCCACCTATGAGTGACAAGGAGTATAAGAGACTAGAGAGGTTTGAGAGGCATAAGACTCTAGAGTTCAGCGAGGAGGAGTCAGAGAATGCTCAAGATTTCTTATAATTATGTCAGTGGATTATTCATAAAGTGAGTATTTTGGAGACCAATTGGGTTTCATTTACCACCTTTCAACTCACTAGGTCATCCTACAGATGGTGGTAGGCCTAGGAGTTTAGCAGGCCAGTTGGCGCATCACCACATTCATGGCATGACTTCTCCATTCTTGTTTTATAGAAGTTTGTCCCACAGACTCGTAGAGAGGAGTTGCGTAGAGATTTTGAATAAATACGCCAGGAAAATATAACTATGACCCAGTATGAGATGATATTCGTTGATTTGGCTCGTTGTGCTATATGGTTGGTTCTCATAGGAGGTTCATTGATGGCCTCAACTACGGACTACATTATAGTTTGGCCCGAGAGGCCGAGATGGATGCTAGGTTTAACCATGTGGTCAAGATTTCTAAGCGATTGGAGTTTGTTTGGAGGCTTGAGCATGAGGAGCGGGAGGGTAAAAGGCCTCACAGTTTTAATGATTTCAGTGCTACCTCATCTGGAGGTCAGTCACATCACAGCAGAGGTAGTCCTTATAGGCGCGCTCAGATAGCTCGTCTGGTTCATCGTGGTGTATCAGCTAGTCATGGTTCATATAATGCTCACCTTGGTCAGTCTTCTTTCAGTGCCCTCCCAGATTAGAGTTCATCCTATGCTCCATCATATCAAGGTTCATTAGTATCGGATTCTTCCAAAGGTTATTCCAGTTCCCACGGTCTGATTCATGACCCATCGTCTTTTCCAGCTCGAGGTTGTTATGACTATTGAGTGTTGGGGCATGTGAGGAAGTATTACTCCATCACTACAGATGTCTAGTGCATCACGGAGGCCATTCTATGTCCCCTACACCAGTTTTTTCATCACCCGTCCAGCCAGCTAGAGGTGGGACTCAGGTAGTGTGAGGTCGCCCTAGAGGCGGAAGCTGATTAGGTGTTAGTTAGGCTTGATGCTATGCTTTTCTTGCCCTATCAAAGGTAGTTGCTTCAGACGCATTGATCATATGTATTGTTTTCAGTGTGCCACAAGGACGCTTCCATATTATTTGACCCTAGTTCCACTTAGTCATATGTATCATCATACTTTGCTCGTTATTTGGATATGCCTTTTGATTTCTTACTTACATATGTTCATGTATCTACAACAATGGATGATTCTATTATTGCGGACTATGTATATCGGTCGTGCGTGGTGGCTATTTTGGGATTAGAGATAAGATTTGATCTTTTACTACTTAACATGGTTGATTTTGACGTGATTTTAGGCATGGATTGGCTATCACCATATCACGCTATTATGGGTTGTCACACAAATACCATAACATTGTCGATGTCGGGATTGTCTAGGTTTGAGTGGAGAGGTTCTCTAGACTATGTTCCGAGTATATTGATTTCATATTAAAGGCCCAATGGTTGATACACCTACAATTGAGTCTGTTCCGGTAGTGAGAGACTTTCCGGATATGTTTCCTACTAACTTACCGGGCATGCCACCCGACAGGGACATTGATTTTGCTATTGACTTGGTGTTGGGCACTCAACCCATCTTTACTCCTCTATATCGTATGGCACTAAAAGAGTTTAAGGAATTGAAAGAACGACTTCATGAGCTTCCTGATAAGGTATTCATTAGTCCTAGTGTGTCTCCTTGGGGTGCACCGATTCTGTTTGTGAAGAAGAAGGATGGTACTATGCAAATATGCATTGATTACAGACAGTTGAACAAAGTTTCAATTAAGAGCAAGTACCCACTACCACGTATTGATGTTTATTATAATGCTTCTCAAATTGGTATTGGGTGTGTATTGATGCAGGAGGGTAGGGCAATTGCTTATGCTTCGCGCCAGTTGAATCCCTATGAGAAGAACTATCTCGTTCATGAATTAGAGTTGGAATTTATTGCTCATGCATTGAAGATTTGGAGGCATTATCTCTATGGCGTCTAGTGAGGTATTTACAGATCATCGGAGTCTACAACACTTGCTTAAGCAGATTGATCTAAATTTGAGGCAGCAAAGATGGCTGGAGTTGTTAAAAGACTATGATATCCCTATTTTTTATCATCCCTGGAGTGCCAATGTGGTGGCCAATTCCTTGAGAAGAAAGGATGTGAGTATGGGCAGCCTTGCATATATTCCAGTTGGTGAGACACCCCTATCATCAGATATTCGGGCCTTGGCCAATCCGTTTGTGAGGTTAGATATTTCGGAGACTAGCCGGGTTCTTACTTGCATGTTCTCGGTCTTCCATCAGAGAGAATCAGTGTGACGAACCCTATTTGCATGTCCTTAAGGACACGGTGCAACACAATGATGCCAAGGAGGTTTCTATTGGAGATGATAGGGTGTTGCGGATGCAGGGTCACATTTGTGTGACCAATGTGGGTTGGTTGCATGAGTTGATTCTCGAGGAGGCCCACAGTTCGTGGTATTCAGTTCATCTGCATGCCGCGAATATTTATCAGGACTTGAGGTAGCACTATTGGTGGAAAAGAATGAAGAAAGACATAGAGAGTATGTAGCTCGGTGCTTGAACTGTCAGCAAGTAAAGTACGAGCATCAAAGGCCGGGTGGATTGCTTCAGAGACTTGAGATTCTTGAGTGGAAATGGGGGCTTTTTACCATGGAATTCATTGTTGGAATCCAACAGACTTTGAATAAATTAGATGTTGTTTGGGTGGTTATGGACCGGTTGATTAAGTTCTAACATTTCATTCTGGTTGGTACTACCTATTCTTCTGTGCGACTGGATGAGGTCTATATCCGAGAGATTGTTCGACTTCATGGTGTACCGGTGTCCATTATTTTTTATCGAAGCACGTAGTTTAAATCATAGTTTTGGAGAGTGGTGCAGTGACAGCTGGACACACAGGTTGAGTTGAGTACAATATTCCACCCTAAGGCGGATGGACAGTCCGAGCGCACCATTAAGATTTTTGATGATATGCTATGCGCTTGTGTTATAGATTTTGGGGGTTCTTGGGATCAATTTTAACTGCTTGTTGAGTTTGCCTACAACAAAAGCTATCTATCGAGTATTCATATGGATCCTTATGAGGCCTAATATAGGAGGCAGTATTGATCTCCAGTTGGTTTGTTTGAACCAGGGGAGGCTAGGTTGTTGGGGACTGAACTGGTTCGGGATGCCTTGGAAAAATTCAATTTTATTGAGGATCAGCTTCACACAGCACAACCTAGACAGAAGAGCTACGTTGATTGAAAAGTTCATAATGTTGCATATATGGTGGAAGAGAAAATATTGCTCAAAGTTTCACCCATGAAGGATATTATGAGGGTCGGGAAGAAGGGCAAGTTGAGCCCTCTGTATTTTGGCCCTTTTGAGGTGCTTGAGAGGATCGGAGAGGTGGAATACAAGCTTGAATTACCACCAGGCCTATCGGGTGTTCACCTAGTGTTTCATGTTTCTATGCTCCGAAAGTATTATGGGTACCTCTCTCATATTTTGGACTTCAGCACGATATAGCTAGATTGTGATTTGTCTTATGATGTGGAACATGTGGCCATTTTGGATCGGCATGTTCGAAAGTTGAGATCGAATAATATAGATTTAGTGAAAGTTTAGTGGAGAGGCCAACCAGTCAAGTAGGCTACTTAGGAGACCAAGCAGGAGATATAGAGTAGATATCCACACATATTTGAGACTCCATGTATGTTTCTAGACCAGTTCGAGGATGAACATTTGTTTAATATGGGGAGAATGTGATGACCCCACTGGATGTCTTATGTATTGTAGCCTCGTTCCCCTGTTTATTGCTTATATTATGTTCGCTTGTGGATACACGACATATCGGGGTAGTTGGTTTGGTTTCGGGGATGTTTCAGAGTGAATTGGGATACTTAGTTCCAAGGTTTGAAACTCAAGTTGAAAGAGTTGACCGAATGTTGACTTTTGTGTAAACGACTCCGGAATGGAGTTTTGATGGTTCTGATAGTTTCGTATGTTGATTTTTGACTGAGGCGTATGTTTGGATATTAATTTGGAGGTTTGAATGTCATTTTGGTTTGAATTGGCGAAAGTTGGAAAATTTAAGGTTTAGAAGGTTGAGAGGTTTACCCAAAAGTTGACTTTGTTGATACTGCGCTCTGATTTTTTTTATGAGATTTGGAATAGGTACGTTATCTCATTTATGACTTGTGTGCCAAATTTGATGTCAATCGAAGTTGGTTTGATACGTTTCGGCATTGGTATTAGAAGTTGGAAATTCATTTATTTCATTAGGCTTGAATTGAAGTGTGATTAGTGATTTTGATGTTGTTAGATGTGATTTGAGGCTTCCACTAAGTCCGTACCATGTTTTGGGATGTGTTGGTATGTTTTGGTGGGGTCTCAATGGCCTCGGGTTTGATTTGGATTAAAATCGGAGTGAGAATTGGACTTATGCAATTTCTGTTCGCAGCAGCTCTGGTGTAACCGCGCCTGCGAGGTTTTGACCACAGGTCTGGAGCCATAGAAGCGGCCAAGAAGGCGAAGATGCAGAATATGGGAAGGCAGCCTAGGAGCACATGCCTTAGAAGCATACGTGCTACTGCACAAGAGGTTCCGCAAAAATGGATTTTGACCAAAGGGCTCGGGTTCGCAAAAGTAAAAAGATTTTGCAGGTGCAGTAGTGCGGAAGCAATAGAGAGACCGCAGAAGCACTCCCCCAATTACGAGGAGGGAACCGCATGTGCGCTATGTTAGGAACTTAGTGGACTTTGCATAAGCAAAGATTTCTCTGCAAAAGCGGAAGCACAGGTGCAGCTGCTGAGTACGCATATGCGAGATGCCTCGGCTATTGGTGCATTTTTTGAGGTTTTTGGCTATAATTCAATAGGTAAGTGACTTTTGATCACTCTTGTCCATAAATATTGAATATCTATTCATTTTTACACCTAGATTTTGTGTGTTTGAGGATAGATTTGAGGATTTTTGGACTATGTATTAGAGAGAAAGATTTGGGGACTTGAGGGTCGATTTTTTGTTAGAATTGGATGATTTTGGTATGGTTGGACTCGTAATTGAATGGGTGTCCTAATTTTTTAAATTGTGTCAGGTTTCGAGGTACGTGCCTGGGGTTGACTTTTTTTACTTTGGTTAAAGATTTTAGCTTTATCTTATGGAATCGATTCGTATCGCTTGTATTGACTATATTAAGTTGTTTGTAACTACATTTGAGTCGTTCGGAGACCGATTCATGTGGCAAGGTTTTTTGGAGCATTGCGTTACGCACTTTGAGATAAGTAATACATCTAAACTTGGATTTGAGGGTATTTAACCCTAAGGACTATGTTATGTGAAGGATATTGAGGTGACATTTGCGCTTGGTGACAGGCATGTGTCCGTGCACCGGTTGTTCATGGTTTGGGGAGGCCTTTAGGCTAATACCGGGCTTGTTTAGATACCATATCATGTTATCCCCGCATTTCCTCAACTTGATTGATTATTTGAACTATGAATCATATTACACATCATGTCTAGGCTATGTGCTAACTGTTTAATACGAGATAGGGCTATTCTTGTTGTCTCAGAGTTATGTACCTTATTTACACACATGTTCTCAGTCATGATACTAAATCCGTGAATAATATCTCTGTCTCAATACTTCTTATTTGATTCCCCATATGTTGTTGACACTGCTTAAGGGTAATTTTGTTAAACTCAGTATTTAATATGTGTTCACCTGAGACTTGAACGGTAAATGACTGAGTTTGGGCCTTAAAGACGGCTTTTTACTGATTTTGAGGTGATGCGTACGCGAAGACCACCTTGGGCTAGGTGTTATTTCTTTGGAGAGACGCGTGCACCGGGCCTCACTATTGGGCTAAGTGATTATGATTAGCACTTTGGCAGGATCTACTCCTCTGGAGTCTGACATGCCAGCAGTGGGCGCAGGCACAATGTTTCATATATGTGCTTGATGATGGGCAGTTATGTCAGGCACCCGTACAGTGCTATGTGTAAATCTTCTTGATGAATCCCCTATGATACTTTTGATTTACAACATGTAGGCATAGAGATGCATTTTCATCAAGCTACATGATATTTGACATGATTTATCTGTGTTAGGATTTAACTATTATATTTGAAAGCATGCCTAAATTACCAAAATATGGACAAGTTGAAGTTTATAATATTGAGCTACCATTTCTACGGTTTATCCTTTATTTCTGAATCATTATCAGTTATTGGTATTGGTATTGGATTGTTGTTTTGAGGTCGTCACTTCTTTCAACCCAAGGTTAGTGTCGTTACTTATTGAGTACATTTGGTGGGTCGTATTCATATTATACTCTGCACTTCGTGTACAGATCCAGGTATATCTACTCGAGGTGATTTTCAGGTTTGAGTCGTTGCCAACTTTGGGGTGACTGTGAGGTAGCTGCCATATCATCTGCAATCCTTGAAATCCTCTTTCTGTTATATTATCTTACTATCCTACACTCATACGGTTGTATTAGAGGATTTTATTTATACCTTATTATTCAGTAGTGCTCATGTGCTCGTTGGTACCAGAATTTTGGGTTGGTTGTGGTAGCATGATGACGTTATTCTTATGATATTCTTCCGTTGTTGAGTTAGTAGACCATGTTATTTCATTTTCATTGATATCATGTGATTGTTGGTTTACCTAGAAGGTTGGGTTAGGTTCCATCATGTCTATGGATTTTGGGTCCTGACAAGTTGTTATCAGAGCACTAGGTTGCTTAAGTCTCACGAGTAACGAGCAAGTTAGTAGAATCTTGCGGATCGGTATAGATATGTCTGTACTTATCTTCGAGAGGTTACCAAACTATTAGGAAACTTTACTTTCTTGCATTCTTGTTATGCAAATTCATAAATACCAAAGTTTTAAACATGACTCTTCTATTCTCTCATAGACAGTGAGGACACATGCAACCGGATCAGGCGAACCACCACCAGTACAACCAGTTAGGGCCCCGAGAGGCCGGGGCCGCTATAGAAGTAGAGGTATGGCTCGTACAATAGATAGAGCAACACTTATGGAGCCACCAATTGCTCCAACTGAGTATTAGATACCAGATATTGTTGAGCCGATGGGACTAGCGCACGCATCAGCTATGCCTATTGTGATTCCAGGCCTTCAGGAGGCCTTAGTCCATATTTTGTCTGTGTGCACAAGCCTGGCACATGCGATATTAGTTCTAGCTACACCAGTCACTTCTTAGGCTGGGGGAAGTACTCAGACTCCTGTCGCCCGTACTCCAGAGCACGTAGCTCAGAGACTCCAGACACCGGGGGTACTACCAGCCCAGTCATTTGTTGATGTTTGGGCTGAGGTTGGCCCACATATGAGTGATGAGGAGCAGAAGAGACTAGGGAGGTTTGGTAGGCTTAAGCCTCCAAAGTTTAATAGGGATCAGTGAGATATTGCTCAGGATTTCATAGACCGGTGTCAGCGGATTCTTTGCACAATGGGTATTTTGGATACCAGTGGGGTTGAATTTACCACCTTTCAGCTGACTAGGCTAGCCTACAGATGGTAGCAGTCCTATGAGTTGAGCAGGATAGTTGGCCCAGTGCCACTTTCATGGCATGAGTTATCCATTCTCTTTTTAGAGAAGTTTGTTCCAAATAATCGTAGGGAGGGATTGCATAGAGCTTTAGAGAAGTTGGCTAGGGAGATACGCTTGTGACTAAGTATGAGATGAGATTTGCGGATTCGACATGTAATGCTATATGGTTGGTCCCCCCCCCCAACACATACACACACACACACACACACACACACACACAGAGAGAGAGAGAATCAGGAGGTTCATTGATGGCCTCAAGATATCCACGCATATTTGAGACTCTAGGTATGATTCTAGACCCTTTCAAGGATGAATAATTGTTTATGATGGGGAGAATGTGACGACCCCACTGGATGTCTTGTGTATTGTAACAATGTTCCCTTGTTTATTGCCTATTTTGTGTTCATTTGTGATTACGTGACTTGCCGGAGAGGTTGGTTTGGTTCCGAGGATGTGTCAGACTGAATTGAGACATTTAGTCCCAAGGTTGGAAGTTTAGATTGAAAGAGTTGGCCGGATGTTGACTTTTTGTGTAAACGACTCCGGAATGAAGGTTTGATAGTACTTGTAGCTTTATGTGGTTATTTTGGACTTAGGCGTATGTTCAGATATTATTTTGGTAGTCCATAGGTTGTTTTATCTTATTGGCGAAACTTGGAAAATTAAAGGTTTGGAAGGTTGAGAGGTTGACCGAAAGTTGACTTTGTTGATATCGGGCTCTAATTTTGGTTCCGGGAGTTGGAATGGTCCGTTGTGTCATCTATGACATGTGTGCAAAATTTGAGGTCAATTGGAGGTGGTTTGATATGTTTTGACATTGGTTTTAGAAGTTTGAAATTCATTAGTTTTATTAGGCTTGAATTGGGGTCTAATTCATAATTTTGATATTGTTTGATGTGATTTGAGACTTCGACTAGGTTCGTAACATGTTTTAGGATGTGTTGGTATGTTTGGGTGGGGTCCCGAGTGTTACATCCCGTACTTTTGTACGTTAGATTAGTCGTAAGACAATTTATATAAGTTCAAGGACAAGATTATTTTTTGAGGTTATATGTATTTATGCTATTTATAACAAGTGATAAGAGTCGTGAAGGTCAGAGGGTAAAGAAATCAAAGAAAATGAGTTTCGTCGAAATTTGACATTTTGAAATGAAAAAGTGGTCCAAGTTATAATACCCCATATTTGTGGACTAGTGCTATACCACATGACCATGATAGTAAGGTATATGGAGTATATTAGTATTTAAGTGAAATTAGATCCATAAAGTAGTTATATATGTAGTTGGTTAAATGTAAGATTGTAGTGTAAGACTAGAAATTAATTAGGACTATTGAATAAGTAGTATGTGGACATAAGCCAAGTGGGATGTGGAAAACTGGAAGTAAGTGTTATATATCCATACATGCAAAAAAGTATGTGGTATCATCATGTAATGAAAGGTTGACCTAGGGATGACACATGTAAAGAGGAAAAAGTTACCTAAGACCTTATATCACTTTCTTGGCTTTTATGAAGGCAAACAACTATGTTGAAATGGTAACTTATATTTATATAGCTGCAACGTAAGATAATTTATTGTTATAGCAGCAAGGACACTTGCATTTTTAAGGAAGTATAATGCAATTTTTCACAAGAACAATATACGGATTTTGCGCACCACCTCGAACTCGTTGTTCCGTTTTGGCGCGTTGGTTAATCCTAACTTTCTTCTACGTGATGTAAGGAGGAACAAGAATATTTCTTAGCAAATAACCTTGGTATATTTAAATTTGTCTAGGTCATAGCTAAATTGTGGGATGAGAATTAGGGATTTAATAGCAAGAAATCGTATTTTGATGTTGTTGTATCGACTATTCGGTAAATTTTTAAGTTGTATTGTTGCTGGAAATTGTTGGAGTAACTTGAGAATATAGTTGGTGTAGTCATTGATATGTGCTTTGAAATAAATAAAAGATTGGAGAAGTATGTATAATCGTAGCCGAGCTTTTCACTCGTTGTATCATTGTTTGGGTTGTCAAACTTGTTATAGGAGTTGCTGGTTGTGTTGTTGTATTATTCTTCCTATGGTAGGCTTGAGGGAATGATACGAACATGGAAAACACTGTCCATATCATTGTAGGATAGGTTATCTTCCGTTACGCGTTTAAGATAATTTTTCGTACGGTTGAAAAAAGTATTATTCTTGTTATCATATGGATCGTGAAGCAGATACGAGTTGAGATCCTGAGACAGTGGGGTAAGACCACGTATGTTAAGGATAATCCTACCTTATTTTGGCATGATCCAAGTAATGATACGTAAACGTAATGTTATTCCATAAATGGTTCTACTCTTAGAAGTTAAGGATGTCTACGTTACTCATTCCTATAAAATGATATTCAAAGCATGTCAAAGTATGTTCCTAAGTCTCCATTGAGGCATACGATAAAGATGTTAATGTTCGTATTGTATTGTTTTATGCATCTTCATTTATCATTGATCTACGAACAATTGGGCAGTCATGCATCTTTATTTACCACCGAGCTACGGCCGATCGGGCAGTCATTCATTTACCACCAAGCTATGGCCGGTTGAGCAGTCTTGCATCTTCATTTACCACCGAGCTACTGTCGGTTGTGAAGTCATACATCTTCATTTACCACTGAGCTACAGCAGGTATGGCAGTCATGCATTTACTACCGAGCTACGGCCGGTTGGCAGTCATGCATCTTCATTTACCTCCGAGCTACGGCCGGTCGGGAAGTCATGCATTTACAACCGAACTACGGCCGATGGGGCAGTTACACATTTACCACCGCGCTACGATTGGTCGGGCAGTTATATCTGATCAGTTGGGCAATCATGTTACGATATGGATAATAGTCCCAAATAGAGACATTATATATATATATATATATATATATATTTAAGTATAATTAGTATGCATATACGGTGGCACCTCGGTGATTCAGGTTAATTCTTATATCTCTCTCATTAATATTGACTTATTGTTATGTTTCAGTTCTGCCTTACATACTCGGTATATTATTCGTACTAACGTACTTTTTGTTGTAGAAGCTGCATTCATGCCTTCAGGTATAGGTAATCAGTTTAACGAGCCTTCATAGTAGACGAGGTTAGTATTTAGTGAAGGATCAGTAAGACTCCATTTCATTCGTAGTGAAGTTGAGTCTATAAGTCATCGTATCAGAGTTTCATTGTGTACAGTATGTTAGAGTTTCATTTTATGGGTAGGACAGTGTCATGCCCCATTTGATATGGAATACTCTTAGAGGCTTTGTAGACAGAGGTTCATTATGTACAGTATGTCAGAGGCCTTGACGGCCCGTGTGTATTAAAATTTATATAAGATGGATTGCTTATATTAAGATTGCCCACTTACAGTTATACATTATGAATTATGTCTATGATGGTCATGATAGTTAGAGAAAGAATGAGTTCATCCAACTCGACCCACGTATGTTCAAGTTTTTGTGGAACGATCATGAGTTGCAAAGTGGTTTTCTTGGGCAAATACGACATTGGGTGCCAACCACGCCTCCCCAGGTTTGGGGCATCACACCAGGGGTCTCAAGTTTGATATGGATTGAAATCCCAGTGTGAATTGCACTTATGCAATTTCAGTTGGCATCCTTTTAGGTGTAATTGCACCTGCAAGATTTTGCCGTAGGTGCGGAGCTATAGATGCGGCCATGAAAGCGCATATGTAGGAGATGGGAAGGCAGCCTAGGAGCGCAGGTGCGGAGGAGAATTCGCATAAGCGGACGCGCTCCTGCACAAAAGGTTCCGCAAAAGCAGATTTTGACTGAAGGACTGGGGATTGCAGAAGCGGAAGGACTCTGCAGGTGCGATAGCGTAAAAGCGATGAAGCGATTTCATAAGCGCTCCCGCATGTGCGAGGAGGGAAGCGCAGGTGGGCTAGGTCGAGAACTTAGTGGACCCCATAGAAGCAAAAGTTTCTCTACAAAAGAAGAAGCGCAGGTGCGACTGCTGAGTCCGCAGATGCGAGATGCCGGGGCAGAAGGATTTAAACAAAGGGTTTCATGATTTCTTTCATTTGGACTTTGGGAGCTCGGCTAGCGGTGAAGTTTGAGAGGGTTTTGGCTAAAGCTTGTATTGACTATATTAAATTATTTGTGACTATATTTGAATAGTTTGGAGACCGATTCATGAGGCAATGGTTTGTTGGAGCATTGACTTGCGCACTTCGAGGTAAGTAACACATCTAAACTTGGATTTGATGGTATTTAACCCTAAGGACTGCGTTATGTGAAGGATATTGGAGTGACGCACATGCTTGGTGATGGGCGTTTGTGTGTGCACCGGTTTGTTCATGGGTTAGGGAGGCCTTTAGGCTAATACGTGGCTTATTTTGCAATCATAT
>AWOL01S0222724.1:73656-92526 GCA_000715115.1 Nicotiana otophora | reverse complement strand
TTAGTGCAGTATGTTGGGTTTGTAGGCCTGGTATGTATAATTTGGTGGTTTGTCAGCTGTATTGATATTTAGTTAGCGCTAGTTTCCATTCAGTTTTATATGTTTCGCAAATTGTCTTGCAAGGTGGTCCCATGGCCAAAGTATGACATTATATGTTCAGAGTCCCTTAGTCGCAATTCGGTACGCCAGGTTAGGTGAGGCCCAGGTGCTGGTCTCGCTCCTAGGTTCGGGGCGTGACAACTTCTTCGAGGTTAGGCGGGATACTTAATAGGTAAGCGTTGATTTACGTACTCATACTATACTTGCTGCACATTTTTGTGCAGGTACATATATGTCTAGTGACCTTGTAGGCACAGAGGTGCGGTTATGGGGGGGACTTAGGTGAGCTGCATTCTATTCTACGATCCGCAACCAGCAGAGTCTCCTTCAGACTATTTATATTTCTCCTATCCAAATTTGTATTCCGGACAGATGAAGTATTTTATTTTACATTCTTAATTGAGGATCATGCACTTGTGACACCGGGTTTTGGGGTGATTATGGGTTGTCATGTATTGAAATTGTTTAAAATATTATTATTTACTCTGTAAATTCAATCTTTTACTATTTAATTGAAGGAAATATGATTTCAAAAATATTAAAGTGAGAACCAAATTAAGTATTTATTTTTGGTTTGCCTGATAGTGGTGTCCGGCGCCATCACGACCTTTAAAAGATTTTGGGCCGTGACAACTCAGGTATTTATTGTCATTGAAGCTCCATGCACACTGTGAGTCATGTAATTAAAGATTTGAGTTTTGTCATGTATTTATGTTCACAGTATTTATGAGGCTATTCACCCATTATGAGAAAGGTTGTAGGCCATTGAGCCAAATCTATTCAATTTAAAAGTCATGAGCTAATGATGTTTTGATAAATCATGAATGAGTTATGATGAGATGTTGATGTAAAGTAGGCTTGCTCAAATGGGTTAACTCGGTTGAGTGCGGGCCATGCTCCCCAAGTTCGGGACGTGACAGTAACAACTCAAGATAAAGGCATAAATGTATACACAAGGAAAAGACATCACAATATAATGTTTGTCTCTCGTCCTCACCTGCACGGAAACACCCTTCGTGCCATGACTACATGATCATATAAAAACAATGGCATGCATCACCCTTCGTGTTTTTACTCTCGTCCTCACATGATAATGTAAATACAATGGCACAGCATCACCCTCTGTGCTATACTTTTTTTCTCACATGATAATATATATGAAATGGCACGGCATCAGCCTACGTTCTTTACACTATTCCTCGCATGATAATGTATATGCAATGGCACGACATCACCCTCCGTGCTTTACACTTTTCCTCATCAAGCATATGTATATCAATAACAAGCAAGGTAGGAAGTATGAATAACATAAAGAAGAGTGATTTAGCAAATACACCAAATGAACATCAATCACACCTTTCAAGCCAATAGCAATTCAATGAACCTCATGAACCTTATTGTTCAAGTATCTCAACAAATCTCAAAAGCGATCTTCAACTCAAGTATGGAATTCAATTATCTCAAGAGTAGCAGTCGTAGCGATGTATTTGTGAGTAGGTATAGTGATGACCGAATGTAGCTCATCAATAGTTTCACAAAAAGTCCATCAAATTTTAATCAAGTTATAATAAGCTAAATAACAGTTTCTAGCATATAACTTCATATTCATATTAATCTAGAAGTCAAGTAAAACAGGAAGCAAGAAGGTCATCTACTCCAACAAGATAAAAATAATCATACAATCCACCCCCAAACATGATTAACCCTAGCAGATGCATATACGCCTGTCACCTTATATATGCATCACCCCCACATGTAGCAAACAATAACAATAAGTAGGAAAAATTCCCCCAACAAAGTTAGGAAAGACATTAACCTCACACAAGTCAATTCAATACACTAGAAGTGCCATCCCGCTCAAATCGACCTCCGAACGACTCGAAACTAGCCAAAACATTCTCAAAATAGTCAAATAATGCCATAGGTAGCAAACCCAAATGATAAGGTCGAATCTTTAATCAAATATTCAAAGTCAACCGACAATTCAAACCCGAGCTCGCACCTCAGAACCCCATAAAACTAACAAATTCCGACAACCTATTCGAACACGAGTCCAAACCTTACTAATTTTACTCAAATCTGACTCCGAATCGATGTTCAAAACTCAAATAGTTACTTTAAGAACGTTTAGACAAAACCCCCCCAATGTTTCTTTTGAAATCATCAATAAGATACCAAAATAGAAGATGGAATCATAGAATATAATGAAAACCGAGTAAAACATATTTACCATAATCTTTATGGTGAAAATCGTCCAAACTCAAGCTCCATAACTCAAAATATGATAAAATAAGCTCAATGTCCGAAATAGAGTACTTATATGCACTGGCCAGTGGTACTCTATGCGATCACGGTTGAACCATCGTGATTGCGATGCACAGAAATGAACTCATCAAAAAAATACGCTTGACATTTGTGGCACTACCCTTGAGAACGCGATGAACACAAGAACCACAACTACGCGAATGCGCCCACAACATCGCAAACACGAAGACAGAAGTCCCCAGCTCCCAACTGAACCGCGATCGCGGACTTTCATCTGCGAACGTGATGGAAAAACCTTCACGAACACGCTTCACCTATCGCGAGTGCGATGAATAACAACCAGCAGCTCCCCATAACTGTACGTGATCGCAAAGAAGGCCTGAAAACACCAGAACTAGCAGAAAACTAGATATGCCAATCATAAGGGAAAGGGTCCCAAATCAATCTGGAACTCACCCGAGCACCTCGGGACCTCCTCCGAACATGCCAACAAGTCCCAAAATATTACACAAATCTACTCGAGTACTCAGATCACACATAATAGCATCAAAACCATGAATCGCAGCTCAATTCAAACTTAATGAACTACTGAACTTCTAACTTCCAAAACTCGTGCTGGAAAATATCAAATAAACTCGGAATGACCTCGAAATTTTGCACACAAGTTCAAATGACATAAAAAACCTATTACAAGTCTTGAAAACAAAATATAGAACCCGATATCATCAAGGTTAACTCTTGGTCAAACTTATGAGCTTTCTAAATATTCAATTTGCCAACTTTGGCCATTTAGAGCCAAAACCTTCTAAGGACATCCAAATGCAAATCCGGGCATACGCCCAAGTATAAAATCCCCATATAGACCTATTGGAACCATCAAAACTTCTATCTGAGGTCAATTATACTAAAGTCAAACTTAGTCAACTCTTTCAACTTGAAGCTTCTTAAGTAAATACCATCTTTCTAAATCAATCCCGAGGCACGTGAAAGCCAAAACCGACAATAGACACGAGTCATAATACACCATATAAAGGTAATCATGACCTCAAGTTATCGAACTGAATAAAGTTGCTCAAAACGACCAATCGGGTCATTACACCTCTGCTTTAGAGGGAGTGCATGTGCGAGATCACACCTTTAGATATTTTATTGAAGATGTTGTATCCGGTTGGAGTTGGAAGTCTGCATATATGGAGCTTGTTGTACAGATACCGTAGCGCTCCTACGAGTTTTCTTGCACACATGCCTTGTTGTAGATCTAGAGGATATTCCACATAAGTGTGGTCGGGCACCCTCATAGCAGTTCGCAAATGCGAGCTTGGCCACGCAAATGCGGTTTTGCAAGAGTGGCATTTTTGGCTGTAGATGTGGTATCACTGGTAGAAAGATATATTTCAGTGATAGCTTCATTTTATCAAATTTGAGATTGGGATCTCGGATTGGAACAATGATTTAGGCAATTTTCACCCACGTGGATTCAATAAATGTTCTTAAATCGGAATTGATTATTATTTATGATTTTGTCTTCCTTTTTGACTCCACTTGTGGGATCTCACTGGGTTGTCGTCGTTGTTGTTGTTATTGTTGTTGTCTTCGATTTTTGCTTTCGGTTTGTGAAGTTAAGGAAGGAAATTTGGGTGTTTGGCCTATACTTTCAGAGAGTGTATTTTGAGAATTTTAGTACCCATTTGGACTCGATTTTGGAAACTAATAATATTATTGCACTAGGCATGTTATGGGTCACCGAAATTTGGAATTTGTTTCAGATTTCAGGCGCACGAGACCAGGTTGACTTTTATTGACTTTTGAGAATTGCTTCAAACATCGAACCTTTATGGATTGGGATCGCTTCTTATGGCATTGTTGATGTGTTGAATTTGAGCGATTGGAGGGCTAGAGTGAGGTTATGACAAATATCGAGGTTGAAAACTAGCCCGGGTGAGGTAAGTATCTTGCCTAAGCTTTGATAAAGTGTATTTTCCTGTAGGCTATGATATGTTTTATATGTTGGGGGTGATGTATACACAAGGTGACGAGCGTATATGTGTGCACCGTAGTTATTTATGATCCTAGTAGATCTTAGGTTATTATATGCCTTGTTTTTCTATCATGATTCTTTGATATCTTGTTTTTCCACTTGTATAACTACATGAGCTATAATTCATGCTAGAAATCATGTCTAGGCTATTTGATTTTTTGTTGAGGCATGGCAGGGCTATTTTTCTATGTTGAGCTAGTTGCCTTACCCATTATCATACTTTCCAGTCATGATATTATATTCGCGTATTAGATCTATCTCTATCACATTTTATATGTTACTCACATGTTATTGGTGCCCTTGAGCTTCACACAAGTTTGAGCTGAATTGTGGCATGTTGGTATATTTCGTTTGGTATATTGAATTATGTTTCTGTGCGATGTTGGCTTATTGAGACTTGAGCGGATTGATGACCGATCTTGAGCCATAGAGTGGTGTTGGTAGTTATGGTGAGGTAACACATACGCCAGACCCCATATTGGACTGAGTGGTCTTGATAGTAAGGTGACGCGTGCCTCAGGCCCCATGTTGAACTGAATGGTATTTATAGTGAGATGACGCGTGCGTCAGGCTCCATATTGGGCTGAGTGATATTGATCGTTGAATTAGATCGGATCATCACTTGCGCTAAGATCCGCCCCTACAGAGTTAGGTATTAACCAATGGGTGCAGCCACACGAGATGTGCTTGGTGAGACACATAGTCAGGCTCCCATACAGTGTTGTGTGTGTGTGTGTGTGTGTGTGATGATCCATGAGAATTTTTCCATGCACCATGAAAGTGCTGAGAGTATGACTAGGGGCATGTGCAAGGAATCGTGACAGTGCTGAGAGTATGACTTAGGGTACTTGTGCCAGGCACTAGAATGTGTTAAGATTTGTGTACACTTGACGTTTTGATAGTGAAATTATTGATTTGGCATGTGGATTTGACATGCAGACATATAGTCGTATTTTTCTCATGCTATTTGGTATTTGATGTCTCTACTTGATGCCTAGAGCATGCAATCACAGTCTACCTTGATAAATCTCTATCTAAGTGATTTCTGTAGAAAAGTTGAAGCCTTGACTGATATTCCTGAAAAGCATGCCTATTTCTCCTCTTATTGTGTTAGAGTCGAACCTATTATTTCTTGACGTGTTTTTCCCTTATTTGCTATTATTCTACAGTTATTGTTGTTGTTTGTTGTGGAAATTGAGTATCGTTCTTTGCCAATGACGCCACTACTTTCTCTAACGTTAGGCTTGCTACTTATTGAGTACATGAGGTCAGTTGTACTCATACTATACTATACACTTCATGTCCTGATCCAAGTGTTATTGGTAGTGGGTTTTGCTCGCGAGTTGTATATCCTGATTTTCTTGGTGATTTATAGGTAGTATTGCAGTTTAGTTCACAAAACATGAATTCCCCTTCTTTTTCTATTGTTATTAATTTTTAGTTTTCCAAATAGTTTTGTGTTTTGTTCTGACTTTGCAACTAGTAATCTATAAAGCTCATGTAATCGGTGACACCAAATTGTGTGGTGGATTCATTTGTATAGACATTATAACTTCAGTTATTTGTACTATTTCTCTTTTGAGACTATTTCTAATCTTTGTGAAAGTTTATTTCTTCATAGTTTTTGTTGGCTTGCGTATCTAGCGGTGTTAGACGCCATCACAGCTCCGGTGAGATTTTGAGTTGTGACATGAAATGCCTCAAAGCATGTCATAGTTTACGATTCCACAAAACTCTCTAATTTGTGCATTATCACTTATTTTTTATAATTACATTCTCTATATTTTAAGTAACTACAAATGACATATTTTCAAACTCAAATTTCTGTAATAGCCAAATATTACTCAAGCAAGCTCGATAGCGCATAAGTGCCAAGATCGAAAGCAAGGAGTATAAGCATAATCTAAGCACGAATCAACCTCCTCTAAAACTTATAAATTTTCTTTGAATGCAGGAATAACATGTACACCATTGATCGGAGTACTCAGGGAGGACTCACATCGGAGGCACACTATAACGACCAGATAGGTTATTTTGAGAATTTGCATTTAGTTTGGCGGTTTGAGTTCAAGAATAGCTTCACATGGTGTATTATGACTTGTTCGTATCATTTGTATTATTGTGGTTCATGATTGATTTGGATGAACGATTCTCATTTTAGAAGCTTTAAATTAGAAGATTGGACCAAGTTTGACTTTTTGCGTATTTGATCTCGATCAGACTTTGATGGTTCCGTTAGGTTCAGATGATGATTTTGGACTTAGGTGTATGCCCGGATTTGCATTTTGATATTTCTAGAAGGTTTTGGCGATATTTTGGCAATATTTGGGAATTTGAGGTTTGGAAATTTCCTTAGGTTTGACCATTGTTTGGCTTTATATATGGCTATTGGGTTTAGATTTTGGTTCCAGGACTTGGAATAGGTCTGTTTTGTTATTTAGCACTAGTTTGCAAAATTTGTTATCATTCCAAGTTGGTTTCTTTCCTAACTTTGTGTGGGAGAAACTATCCCTTAGGTTTTGGGTTGATGGTACTATTTGAACTATGTGAAAGACGTGTACACGAGGTGGCGAGTGTGTACACAGGCTTATATGTGGTATTTGACTGGTTTAGACTATTAGGATTCTTTCATATATTTAATTGAAGTTGTCATTTAATGTTATATCTTTTATTGTTAGACTTTCTCTTACGTGCTTTACTTGAAGTTGTTAGTACATGTTCTATCTTTTATTGTCAAGTTTACTCTTATATGCATTAATTTTTAATTGCAATTTACTTGTTGAATTCATGCCTTATCTGTTACATGCCTTAATTGTTAATTGATTCTTGGTAGCCGTGCCTTTAATTATGAACTGTCATTACTTGTTATTTGTTTTTATGAGTTATCATGTAACAATTTAATCCACTTGTGACTTCCTTTGTTAAGCTTCTTTATTGCGTTTAAGTTTTGTGACACGCTGTAGTTGGTTGTCGTTTGTTTGTTTACGTCATATTGTTTCGGGATTGGGTTGCAAGACGCAACAGTACAGAAATAATATGATATGATATGAAGAGATAAGGACGGATTATATGATATAGGTGGGATCGGGTTGCACACCGCAAAAGACTGATATGATCGTTTTTGGTTGACTGTTTTCATTCTAGAATTGGAACGATAGTGACTTCTTGTGTGAGTCATGCATTCTAGATGATTTGTTGTATTATTTTAATGTTCTAATATGTGCCTCTGTCATTACTTGGTGAATTTATTGTGAAGATGAATTTATTGCGGGGAGTCATTATCTCATAATCTGTTGGGTTATTGGTAACATAAAGGTGTTAAATAAAGGAATTGTCAACACGCTTTACTTTATGTAACTCTTAAGACAAAACTCGCCATCTCATTTGGTAATATATCATATTTAAATTTTTATCGTGCCTACTTGAAATGGTTTTCAAATTATCATTCCCTTATTTGATGCTTTACTTTACTTAAATTGTTATTACGCTTTACTGTAAATGATTCTACATTTAATTCGCCAACTTATCCAATGTTCTGATTTATGTAAAAATATTATTTTAGTTTACCTTATATGTTATTTAACTAAACTCATTTGATACTCTATTTTGTATAAACTATACTTTATTTTACTTTATTTGATTTCTAAAATGAATTCATTATCTCATTTAATGCCTTACCTTATTCAAGTTTTGTTAATATGCCTTACTGTAGCGACCCAACCGGTCGTTTTGAGACTTTGCATTCCGTTCAACTGTTTGATGTATAGAGTAGCTTCATATGATGTATTATTACTTGTGTGAATAGTTTTCTGGTGATTCGTGATTGATTTGGAAGAATAATTTTCAACTAGGAAGCTTGTAGTTGGAAGAGTTGACCAAGTTTGACTTTTGTGTATTTGACCTCGGATCGGAGTTTTGATGGTTCTGTTAGGTCCGTATGGTGATTTTGAACTTGGGAGTAAGCCAGAATTTGCATTTCTATATCTCTAGAAGGTTTCGACACTATTTGGCTAAAGTTGGCAAGTTGAAGGTCTGGAAAGTTCATAATTTTGACCTGGACTTGACCTTGATTATATCGGGTTCGGATTATTGTTCCGGGAGTTGGAATAGTTTTTTCATGTCATTTGTAACTTGTGTGCAAAATTTGAGGTCATTCCGAGTTGATTTCATTTGGTTCGGCATGAGTTTTAGATGTTGAAAGTTCAAAAGTTCATAAAGTTTTATTTGAGGTACGATTCGTGGTTTTGATATTGTTATCTGAGATTCGAGGCCTTGCGTAAGTTCGTGTTATGTTTTGGGACTTGTTGTAATGTTTGGACGGGGTCCCGAGGGGCTCGGGTGAGTTTCGGGATGGTTTCAGATCTTTTCGCATGGATTTGGTATTGCTGATTGCTGGTGTCTCTACAGAGAATCGCGATTACGGATCTAGACTCGCAATCGCGCAGATGCAATTTGGACAAGGTTGTTTTATCTCTTCATGTTCGTGAGTAATAGGTCACATTCACGGAAGCTGTTGGACTGGAGCTTCACGTTCGCATTGATGGATCGCATTCACGTTGGTTTGGTAGGAGCTGGGGTCTCTTCTTCGTGTTCGTGAGTAATAGGTCACGTTGGCGAAAGCTGTGGGATTAGAGATTCACGTACACATTGATGGATCACATTCGCGATGGTCTGCTTTGAGCAAGGGTCTCTTCTTCGCGTTCGTGAGTCATGAGGCGCATTCGCATACCGTTGGAAGCTGTGTGTATCGCATTAACCTTAGTTGTGTCCCGAACGCGTAAAACATTTTTGTGTTTGAGTCATTTGTTCTTCGTGATCTCGAAGATAATCTCGCAATCGTGATGGGTATTGCTATAGCATTGATATAAAGTACTCTATTTCAAAGGTTTAACACATTTTATCATATTTTGAACTATGGAGCTCGGATTTGGGCGATTTTCAGCACATGGATTGGGGTAAGTATTTTCTAATCGGTTTGATTATATTTCGTGATTCCACCTTCATTTTTGGCATTTGATTGATGATTTGTTTAGAAACCACTAGGCATTGTGCATAGGGTTATTTTTCATAAATATAATCAAGATGAGTACACCAAATGAGGGGGACATAAACCATACCTCCAAACCTGTGGTGGATAACCAATTAATCGTCCAACTATGACAATTAATTGGATCTAATGAGCTATGTGAAGTTAGACATATAGTGAGGTTCCAATTATCTATCCATAGATGATAGACAATTGGGTATACAAAAACATACTGAACTGAAGCTAGGTCAACTATACAAAGTAAAACTAAAACTACTAAACAAAATATTTGGAAGTACTCTTTCCATATAGAAAAGGTCCTACCTGTAGAAAGTAGGTAGATTTCCCCTATGAATCAGAGGAAGCAATCAAGTAAGTGCTGAGAGCTATCTTCAACCTATCTTTAACAATCTCAATTGTTAAAGCCAAATTGAAGATAGTTATAATTGAGGTCATGAGAGATGGCGACTGTTTCTGTGTTGTACGGATGATAGAAGAGATGGAGCAGTGATTGCAGCAGGAACTGCTACAGGTGTGTGACTTATGCAACAGTGTGAAGTGCAAAAACTGTGGTTTAGTTACTGCATTGTTTCAAAATCTGAAGCTATTATTAAGACTGGAATTGATGAAGGCATGTTGTTTTGTCCGCAGTTATGTCTGGTTGTATTCCATGCAGGTAGTTATGTTCCTCTGGGAGTTACTGATTGTGTATGTACAGCCAGGTTTGAGCCCCTGAATTTATTCCATAGAAGACAAGCAGACCAAGGGACATGATCAAGGTGGTCAGTCCAGAAGAACTGATGCACACTCAGTAGATTGAGTATCTAATATGCTGATACCATACACTGAGAGTGCATCAGTGATCTGTGCCGATCCAAAATACCTGCAAAATTCAACATACAAGTTAGAATTAAAAGTATATATTCTTTGTATAGAATTCTACCATCAGTGATGTCAATGTAGGCTTGATGCAAACTCTGTACAATTCTATCCAACTCTTCTCTCAGGTTTTTGTGGTTTATGAGAATTGAATTGAAATAAGAGAAGAACACGATTAAATGTTGTAGGCCAGTTGGAGTATATTAAGTGACATTGTCCAAGTGTGCCAGTTGAATTGTGAGATGCTTTGAGCCTCTAATTTACCCACAGCAGAATGAGCATTATACATGTTGATACCACACTCATGACAATGTAAATTGTTCCTGCAAAAAAGAAAATAGAGTAGGGATAAATTGCGCTTTGCAGCCTTTCCTAGTTCTGACCTCCATATCAGATTCTTAAAGTTCAGTTCTCAAGTTCTTATGGGTTCTGAAAACTGGTAGATTGAGTGGGCTATCTATGTAGAAATGGTCTTGGACTTTATGAGGATGGATGTTGTTGTGTTGGTTAATGGAATGGGTTGAATTAGGATTGTGATGTTGACTTGCTAGGTGTATGCTGGTAGTTAGGTGTCACGACCCAATTTTCCCTCCGTTTGGGTATCGTGATGGCACCTAGTCTTAGGGACTAGGTAAGCCTAACATTAATTGAACAACAAAATTATTCAAATAAAATCTAACAATTTAAATAGACAATCTCTTAAAATTTACAATTCTCAAAACTGGTAGTACAAGTCATAAGCTCTACAAAGTGTTTGCTAGAAAACTTCTAAATACAACTGTCTAGAAATAAGAATAACAGTGCAAAACGAAAACTTGAAGGTGATTCTGAATCCTGCGAACGCAGAGCAGGTTTACCTTGAACCTCCACAGCAACAGTCCACACAACTAGCTAATGAACAATTACCTGGTTCTGCACAAAAATATGAAGAAGTGTAGAATCAACACACCACAGTGGTGCCCAGTAAGTATCAAGACTAAACTCAGTAGAGTAGTAACGAGGAACAGTCAAGACACCCACTAGTCTAATAAACTGAACAAGTATAAGTATATGAACAGCATAAATATGATATCTACATAAAGACTATGTAATATGGCTCTCAATACATTAATGGCAATAAGAAAGGAAACAACGAGTATCAGTGGAATACCATAGAAATGACACAGAAAAGTGAATGGAACACAACATAAATCTGGAATCACAAATACAGCAAGGACAAGTAATAACTCAGCAACTACAATCGCTTTTACATCAAGTTTTAGTCAACAAACTCCGCGAGGTACCGAACCTCGGACAAAATCACAACTCACGGGTTCCAATACGAAAACCCTAACACTTGGCATCCTGTGCTCTCATAACACCTCATAACCGCACTGATGACTCACGTGCCAATAGAGCCATTCTCACATAGAAGGCAAGTAAACAAGGGTGAGCATATATGTTCAACAATATCAAGAACACCTCTTATCCGATAAGAGTGCTTAACCACGTGTATACTTGTGCAAGTGTCCTAACATAGTCCATACTAGCAAATAGGCATAAGGAACAAAGAATGGACAACACGTAGAATATTTTTCTCATAACTTTCACAAGATAAAGCTCACACATGTAAGTGTACCACTACACAAATATCTACAACAAGAATGCCCCCAGGCCATCACAAAATCATCATAAACCAATCCCTGACACAACACACCTTATCTCACTACGTATGCAATAATAAAGTAAATGCCCGTCTTGTCTCGCCACACGTGCATAACAATATTCCCACCTTGTCTCACAATATGCTCAACCCACATACACACACACACACACACACACACATATATATATATATATATATATATGTATATATATATAGTCTTAACATACTCCATACCAGCAAATAGACATAAGGAATAAAGAACGGACAACACGTAGAATATTTTTCTCACAACTTTCACAAGATAAAGCTCACACATGTAAGTGTACCATTAAACAAATATCAACAACAAGAATGCCCCCAGGCCATCACAAATCATCACAAACCAATACCTGACACAACACACCTTGTCTCGCCATGTGTGCAATAGCAAAGTAAATGCCCGTCTTGTCTCGCCACACATGCATAACAATATTCCCACCTTGTCTCACCATATGCTCAACCCGTACACACATACACACACACACACACACATATATATATATATATATATATTAACATCAATAGTAACAATAGCACGACAGAAATCTCGTGCAACCCCATAACAACAACTGCACGACAGAAATCTCGTGCATCACAATAACCACAACCGCACGGCAGAAACCTAGTACATCACAATAACCACAACCGCACGGTAGAAACCTCGTGCATCACCACAACAAGTACAACAACAACAATGGCAATAATGCAAAGTATGACAAGTAAATCAACTCAAGAACTTTAAATCACAAGAAACGGTAGAACCAATTTACAAGGATTAACCGCAGTAAAGAATGCTAGGCGTAAAGAGATCAGCTCAACAAGGGAAAACTAATATGTAGCAACGATCCCACAATATACATTTCATCAATAGGGAAGCTAATACGAGTCAAATAATTCTAAATAAAACAAGTCGACTAAGATATAGGATATCTAAACTTCTTTAAGGTTGAGAAATTATGAAGGATATTCAACAATTCAATTAAGGATAAGCAGCGGAAAGATAATCATAACCTCAATTAAGACTGAACAATTATAGGATGCGATAATAATAATTCCAAATAAAGATAAGCAGTTATGAAAATATAGCGTGACAATAGAAAAGGCAAAATTTTCAGTTAAGTCAAATAAGAGTCAAATAGGCAATAAGAGTGAATCCTGAAGCAATTAATTCAAATTAAAACATGTAGAGGTGAAACTAGTAAATAGGAACTTAATCATATCAAGAACAACTTCTTACTTAGTGAATATAAGGACCTAAGAACCCTAAAAGGCCAACTTTCCATAAATAAGTCCGAGTACGCACTCGTCACCTCGTGTACATGGACTACAATAAACATAGAAGACTCAAATCCTAAGGGGAAAATCCCCCACACAAGGTTAGGAAAGATACTTACCTCAAAGAAGACAGGCCGATACTCACAAATGAACTTCAAAAACTTCCAACTTCGAAACCTCGTGCTGAAACCTATCAAACCAACCTGGAATGATGTCACATTTTGCAGGCAAGTCCCAAATAAGATAACGGAGCTGTTCCAACTCTCAGAATCGTATTCCGACCCCGATATCAAAAAGTCCACTTCCGGTCAAAATCTAAAAAAATTTGACTTTCACCATTTCAAGCCTAAATGAGCTACAAACCTCAAAACCACAATCCAGACAAGCCCCTAAGTCCAAAATCACCCAACGGAGCTAACAGAACCGACAAAACTCCATTCTGGAGTCGTTTTTACACAGTTCTGACTACGGTCAAAATTCTAAGACTTAAGCTTTCGTTTTTGGGACCAAGTGTCCCAAATCACTTTGAATCATCCGGTAACTGAATTCAACCACGCACACAAGTCAATACACATAATACAAAGCTTCTCAGGGCCTTATGTCGTCGAACAAGACTTGAATTCTCAAAACGACCAGCCAGGTCATTACATCCTTCCCCTCTTAAACAAATGTCTGTCCTCGAACGTGTTAAGAATCGCCTCGAAGTCTTTAAATCACTGAAAGTACATACCCAACATACACCTGTGGGTGACCCCATGTCACCCCAATCCACATAAGCCTAACGACACCATCACAACTGTAATTTATCCTTTCTGCCAACACCGATAAGCCTTAGAGACAAAATTCTCACCTTCCATTTATCTTCAAAAGACCTGATTCTAAATCCATAACCGGTATCAGTCTCAACCAGCTATAACAACTCATTCCTACACCCACAAGGTACGACCACACAATAAGACACACCACACATAGGGCCATAATAACATTTCTAATCACACTAGCTGCCCGTAATCAAAACCCGCACCGGCATGAAAACCTCTTAACTATACACCCGAATCAACAAGTCACAACTAATACCACCGGGCACACACCCCGCAAGCTAAAACTCAAGAACCACAGAAAGAAAAAAATTAATGGATATGTAAAGCGAGCACATAAGAGAAATATCAAACAATGCCCGACAGGCACAACTCTCTATGAGTACCATACTACAAATCAATTTAAATAGTAAAATCAAAGTATATGAACAAATCATAAGAATCTTATCCTGATATAACTTCCACCGCGGCACGCAATCCGGCTCAAACATAACAAATCACATGGAATCGCGAGGATCTCACCCTCAACTCTGAATCACAAGCCGAATAGACATCATACCAATTGAAATCTTCCATTAACTCAGTTCTCCCAATAAAAATACAACACATACTGAACTCTCACCTAGTAGAGTATCAAATCACAAATCGTGACCAATTACTCAGGAATCACATCAAACCTATAATAATAGACCACATGAATTCACTTCTAGTCTCATAAATTTTAATAATGAATTTAAAACAACGATAGATACGACTATCACTCATACAATCTCCCAACAGGGCAAAAACATATCCAGAATACTGAGTCATGAACTCACATATAGGTGGAACAACAAATGGGGGAACTCTGTAATCAATATACGAATGGTGCCCCTCTGTAACAAATCAAAGCATACCTGTAATACATCATCCGGCGCAGCAGCCTCAAGCATACTATATGAGAAACCTCAACGGGTCGGGCCTTCCCCTCTTGCGCCCCCTCTACTTGCCTGAATACTCCTTTGTGGAACACCTGTCCAGAGTCTAGGATAATCTCACACTCTATGGCTGGAATCTCCACACACGAAGCAACCTCTCTGTTGACGTGGTTGTGGGAACTGTACGGTACGAGTACTATGAGACCCATGAGCACCTGAAACACGGTGCAAAGCCTGAAGTGCAAACTGAACTGGCTGACCCACAAAACCTCCACTATGTCGTACCCTACGTCCAAAAGAAAGACCAATAGATCTCTCCAGTCTACGAGGCTTCCTCGCCTCCATCTCCTCTTTCCTGATCTCACCTATACTCTCTCTCATGGCCCCGCCTGTCCTCTCTCTCCTGATCCCACATGCCCTTTACACGGCGAGCGATCCCTACCATCTGCTGAAACGAGACATCTCACTCTATCTCCTGAGCCATGTTGAACTGAATATCATGTCTGAGTCCCTCAATGAATCTACGAACACGCTCTCTAACTGTGGCGACCAAAGCAGGTGCATGTCTGGACAAATCACTGAATCTAACGGCATACTCTGACACTAACATAGTGCCCTGGCGCAGCTGCTCAAACTCCGTGCGCCATGCATCTCGAAGGGACTGAGGTACAAACTCTCTCAGAAACATCTCTGAAAATTGATCCCATGCAAGTCAAGCTAACTCAGCCGGGCTACCCAACTCATACGCCTGCCACCACTAATAGGTTGCTCCCTTAAGTTGGAACGTAGTAAAAGCAACCCCACTCATCTCAACAATACCCATAGTGCGGAGAATGCGATGGCACTCCTCCAGGTTTCCTATGCACTATCTGAAGCCAAACCACTAAATGTAGGAGGGTTATATTTCTTGAACCTTGCAAGTCTAAGCTGCACTTCCTCAGATGTTGTTGCCCTGACCACGGGCTGAACTGGAACCACATGTTGTGTCTCCATGACACCTGGAACCTGACCGACGTGGACTCACTACTTTAGAATATGGGCGGCGGGAGTCTGGGTTCCTCCCTCGGTTTGTGATGTAGCTGGTGCAGCCGGAATCAACCCCGCCTGAGCCAATGTACCAAAGATGCTCAGGAACTGTGCTAACATCTCCTGAAGTCCGGGGGTAACAGTAGGCGCCTCTGGTACCTTCCCCCCAACTAGAACTACTGGCGGCTCCTCAACTGCTGCTCCGGTAGGTACCCTAGCTTCGGCACGTGCTCCTCGTCGGCCTCTGCCTCTGCCCCTAGCGACATCTACTCCGGGTGTAACGTCATAAGTAAGTGCAGCTCGTGTCCTCACCATCTGTGAGAGAATGGAATGATAAAGGTTCAAATTTCGAGATCAATGAAATCGCACGATAGGAATGAAGGCATGACACTGTCCTAATAGTTTTGTAGCCTCTAGAAGATAAGTACATACATCTATGTACCAATCCGCAAGACTCTACTAAACTCGCTTATGACTCGTAGCACCTATGAACCTAGATCTCTGATACCAACTTGTCATGACCCAATTTCCCCTCCGTTTGGGTATCATAATGGCACCTAGTCTTCGGGACTAGGTAAGACTAACATTAATTGAACAACAACATTATTCAAATAACATCTAACAATTTAAATAGACATCTCTTAAAATTTACAATTCCCAAAACCGGTAGTACAAGTCATAAGCTCTACAGAGTCTTTGCTAGAAAACTTTTAAATACAACTGTGAAGAAATAAGAATAATAGTGCAAAACGAAAACTTGAAGGTGACTCCGAAGCCTGCGAACGCAGTAGGAGGTTTACCTTGCGCTCCACAAGAACAGTCCACACAACTAGCTAACGAACAATTACCTGGATCTACACAAAAATATGTAGAAGTGTAGAAGGAGCACACCACAGCGGTGCCCAGTAAGTATCAAGACTAACCTCGGTAGAGTAGTGACGATGAACAGTCAAGACACCCACTGGTCTAATAAACTGAACAAGTATAAGTATATGAACAACAAAAATATGATATATACATAAAAACTATGCAATATGGCTCTCAATACAGTAATGGCAATAAGAAAGGAAACGAGTATCAGTGGAATACCATAGAAATGACACAGAAAAGTGAATGGAGCACAACCTAAATCCGGAATCACAAATACAACAAGGACAAGTAATAACTCAGCAACTACAACCGCTTTTAAATGAGGTTTTAGTCATCAAACTCCACGAGGTACCGAACCTCGGACAAAATCACAACTCACGGGTTCCAATACCAGAACCCTAACACTTTGCATCATGTATCCTCATAACACCTCATAACCGCACTAACGACTAACGTGCCAATAAGCCATTCTCATATAAAAGGAAAGTAAACAAGGGTAAGCATATATGTTTAACAATATCAAGAACACCTCTTATCTGATAAAAGTGCTTAACTGTAACACCCCGGAAAATTTTGAAGAACTTAAGTGTAAAGCTCGGTAAAATTTGCAAAGAAAATAATGTTTCATGGTGCCGGACTAGGCTTATGTGTTTGAGGATTGTAGAAATTCTTCGTGGTGAGCTTTCTCACCGCAACTCGAACTTTTTGGGTTGAACAATGCATAGGAAAGTAAAAGAATATTTTTGGCGGAATAGTGCATTTCTTCACTCTGCGGATCGCATAATGGCCGCAGAGTGAGATAGTTAATTGGGTCAGTTGAAAGAAATTATGAGGTCGACTATGCGACCGCATAAATGTTATGCCATGCATTATGCAATCGCATAACAGTTATGCGGACCGCATAGTAACCGCATACACATACAACCTTTTTGATCATTTTATCAGCAATTATGCGACCGATATGTGGTCCGCATATCCATTATGCGGTCGCATATGCGGTCGCAGAACTTTTCCGGAGCTCCATTTTTGGGTTTTTAAAACTCGACCCTATTTCGTTAAATATACTCTTTGGGCCATTTTTGAGCCATAATTTGATATTTTAGAGTGAGAGAGAGAGAGTGCCCTAGAGTGAGAAGGTGTTCTTCAATAATTTTCTTCAATTCTTGCTCAAGTTTTGGAAGATTTAGAAGGGAAGCTTACTAGGTCTTCATCCTAGAGGTAAGATTCTACACCCTAAACCCTAATTTCGAAATCTTCTGAAAATGGGTAACTAGCAAGGTAATTTTTGGTCATAAGAGTTGTTTATTTTACATGCATGTGTTATCAAAGGGTGTAGGAAGATTATTGAGCTAAAAATGGTAAAGCTTGGGTTGTGGGATGATGGAATCCTTAATAAAAAGGACATTGAAACCTTATGCACATCTAGTGTTTGATAAAATGCTCAAGTGAGCTAGAACCATGATCATTTTCCAAAGTTTGATTCAATTTATTATATTTCTACAATAGATGAAGTTGCTAAGAATTTCTAAATATTTTAGAGTTTAAGGAAGCTCAAGTGAGGTATGTTGGCTAAACGCTTCTCTTAGAATTGAATCCCACGATATTCATGTAAATTATGTAAGTCCCGAGTGATTCATTATGAAACTGGCTATTCCGAGTAAGATTGAGTTGAAAGATATATGTTCAACAAGCATCCCCAATGCTTTACTCATGTTATGTTACTAATCGAGGATGTGTTAAAATATGAGTTATGCATTAATAATGTTTCGACTTTAAGTCAAATTCAAATGAAGGCTATTATGCCAAATTTTGTGAAATATCTCTATGTGCTTTAGACTCTAAATTACTCACATGTGCCGGGGCCTTGTTTCCCGGGTCTTGTTGCCGACATTATCATTGTACTCCTCTTTATCTATAGAGGCTCCGTAGACATAGTCTGGGTTGTGTATTGGTGCTGGGAAAGACAAACTATG
>AWOL01S0222724.1:0-66113 GCA_000715115.1 Nicotiana otophora | reverse complement strand
GGGGGGGGGGGTTTCTAAACTTTCCAAAAGTGAATTTTTGAGTTTTGGACATTGATTTAGAGTCGAAATTGAATGAACTTAGTATGGTTGGACTCGTAATTGAATGAGTTGTTGGATTTTGTATATTTTGTCGGGTTCTAAGGTGTAGTCCCAAGTTTGACCTTTTGGTTGACTTTGAGTGAATGTGTAAAGACTCAACTTTATCTTTTGGGATTATTTCCTTACGCATTATTTGTTGTTTTTGAGTTTATTTTCCCTAGTTTTGAGCCATTTGGAGATTGATTTACGAGGTATGGCTTTTCTAGAGTGTTATTTATTTTGCTCGGTATTGGATTTGACTTGTCTGCGGTAAGTAACTTATCTAAACTTGTATTTGAGGGCATTTAACCATGCGAACTATGTTATAAGAGATGTATTGGGGTGACTCACATGTTAGGTGACGAGCGTGTGGACATGCACCGGGGTAATCATGATTCAAGTTGATTGTTAGATTATTGGCCGGGCTTGCTTTGCTGATATATCTAGTTGCATCCATGTTCCCACTATTTGTTTGATTATCTTAGCAGTGAATCATGTTAGAAGACATATTTAGGCTATGCAATTATTTGGTTGAGACCTAATGAGACTTTCTGTTGCTTTGAGTCATATGATTTAACTGTAATTATACACATAGTTATGATTCGTCATTTGCATATCATATTTCATTCTTTGCTCATCATTCATTGTTAAATTGCATGTTATCATTGTTTTTCCATATGTTGAGTTGTTGGGCTGACTGGTATGAGAGGTTGATTACTGAGATGGGCCATAAAGCTGAGTCATTACGTTTCGAACAGATCATGTACTTATTTCGTACTATCTTTGTAAATTCTAAATCTTAGAAGCTCATGACTTGTACTATCAATCCTTGGGGTTTTATATAGAAAACTCAGTTATTTTATGTATTGATGCATGTTATCCTACTTGGGTTGTGTTTCCTATCATTTGGCTTACCTAGTAGGTTGGGTTATGTGCCATCATGACTAGCTAGATTTTGGATCGTGACAAGTTGGTATTAGAGCTCTAGGTTCATAGGTTCTGCGAGTCATGATCCAACATTAAAGTTAGATTACGGTGAAGAATAACCCCTCTATGGTGTTCTGATGTGAATAAGGATGATTGTGAGCTAAGTTAAGCTTAAGGTTTGAATTTTATCTACTGCCTAAAGTATTTTTAACATCCTTTTTATGGTATTTAAGGTTAATTATATGTTGGTTGTGGTGTTGGAGTGGAAGATTACAATATATCACTTGAAAGGGGAAGAGATGTTCATATCGTTTGTTGGGTTGTTTTAAGGCTACACACACACACACATTGTTATGGCTGGAAAATGGGGAAAATAACTTGATTATGATATGGTTTCAGTTGTTATACATGTCTATATGTTTATCAAGTGAATTGGTGAAAGAAACATATGAAACTTTATATTGGAAGTAAAGATTAGCTTAAGTCACTTTTTTGGTGGCGTATTACAATTAAGGGTTGTTGTAAGCTAAATATAACTTTGATTTGAACTTAAAGATACTGTAGGAGGTATTTGTATTGTGTTCTTACATGTTCTTAATGTTATCTTGTTGTTGATTAAGTTAAATGGATGGACTATACATGAACTAGTGAATAAAGTTGTTAGATGAGGATAGTTGGAGTTGTGGTTTATTTCCTTTGTAATAAATATACGGTATAAGGCTTGAATCAGTGTTGAATGACTTCATTATCATGTTAATTATACTGTTAAGTTCAAGTAAGAAGTCTATAAGGGGTGATATGGGTTATAAGTATTCCAATCGGAGCTTGCTGCTCGTCCTGAAGTAGTTGTGACTTGTTATTGTTATATGGTATCTTGTTATTGATATTTAGATGTTGCTGGATTTCCTTGGTTGTTGTTGTTGGTATATAGTATTGGAGGAGGCCCTTTTTATAGGGGAGATGGTGCCGAATTTACGTCAACGAGATGATAGCTTATGTAACGGACATAGCCTTTATTCAGCACTGATTTGGAATCTCCTTGTGCTATGGTAGGTTGAATTGTGTTGTTCGAATAGTTGCCTGTAAGGCATTAAGGACTCAATGGGGTTAAGGTATGTTAATGCTAAACCTTTCCTTCATTTTGGCATGATCCCGTAACTACATGTGTTTGATAACGAGACATAAATAGACTTTATATTCAGTTAAGTATTGTTATCTTCGAGTGAAGAGAGCAGAGAGTGTATTATAGTATTACAGTATTTTCACCACCATCGAGCTATAATGGGTGGGCAGGACCCTATTGGGTAGTATTACTATATTTTCACCACCATCGATCTATAATTTGTGAACAGGTTGCTATTTGGCAACCCTTGATTAGATGATAAGTTATATACTGAGCCTACTATCGTCAAGCGTCTATGAGCGATCCTAGAATAGACCAGATATAGAGCCTAGTATGGCCGAGCGCCTATGAGCAAGCCTACTATGGCAGAGCATTTATATATACCGAGCCTTATAGGGCCAGACATCTATTTTACTTACTATATTGAGGGATTTGAGTCAGTATCTATAGGTAAGCATATCTTTATATCATCTTTGACTCCAATTAGTATATTATTAGTTCAGTTTCAGGTTTTAGTTATTCTATTGCCTTACATACTCGGCACATTATTTCACACTGACATCCCGTTGGCTGGGAATGCTACATTTCATGCCTGCATGTCCTGATAGACAGCTCGATAGACCTTCCTAATAGACAAAGTCAAACATCAACTCGGTTCGTAAGCTCCACTTTCTCGGCGTTACTAGTCCTAGACCTTGGAGTCCATTTTATATATTTACATGTTTGATGGGTAGGTCGAGGCCCTGTCCCGACCATGATACATTTCAATTATCTCAAGAGGCTTGAAGATGAGTCATGTATATTTTGTATATCAATATTGTGGCCTTGCCATGCATAAGAGCTTTTGGGTATGTTTACCCTCAGATTAGAGAGCCATTATTTTCAGATGATTTAGAATATAGCCTCATCGGCCTCGATTGGTATTGTCAGCATGCAGGTAGGCCTCATTAGCCTAAGTGTTTGTATACCCCTCCATAGTTCATGGCTACAGAGTGATACACTCGAGCTGAGTATGGCACCAGGTACCGGCCATGCCTCCCTAGGTTTAGGGCGTGACAAACTTGGTATCAGAGTAATTCTATCGTAAAGAGTCAATAAACCGTGTCTAGTAGAGCCTTGTTTATAGATGTAACATTGCACCATATTTATAAATACGAAGCTATAAGACATTTAGGAGTTTGTTACCATTATTTCAAATCCAAATCATGCTATAAAGATGAGTCATAATAATATGAGTCAGGACTTATGTTTGTTAATGATACAGAGATGTTTGCAATTAAAAAGATTACAGCTCGCTAGAGGGCTAATAAAACAACAAGTAAGGGCACTAATAAAATGAGATCTCTTGACGATGTGGCCATGTTTGAGGCCCTATCGGATCGTGCATATCAGATATGTAAATTTCCAGCTTAAGACCATCAGATGGGAATATCAAGCACACCTCGTAAAATGCAAGCCATGGGAATATCTTAAGGTAAAATTATAAGTTTCAACATGTAACAAAAGAAGGGCGAGGGAGGGTACGAGATACCCAGTTAGTGAAGGTTATCACTATTTACATTTCATGCCGTAAAGTATATGCCTTCTGAGTTACCTTCAACAGTAACAAGGGTATGTACAATTGGCCACACCTATATTAGTTATACCCTATGTGAGCTAACATATATAGTTTAAGAGAAGGATGGGATATCAAAATCTAACTAGGGTTAGAGTAACCAAAAATGGTGGTTGGATTGTTAGTGTTGGCTGATATTTCCGAAGGATATTGCAAATGCGGTAATAGTTCTTTTTGTGAGATACCCGAGTGGTGTACTCTAGAATAGGACAATCAGTTATGAATACAAGAATATTTAGAAATTTTAGAAGATAGGCAGTGGAATCCTAGAAGGGATAATTATTTACCTTAGTATGACTCCCATCCCTAGTAAAGAGAGAATGTTACGTGACCCGAAGATCCAGTGGATGGAGCAGGGTAAGCTAAAAGCGAAACAATTTTTCGTTGAAGTTTGCAGAATAAGGTGATAGACAAAAATATTACTAGGAGAATAAGAAGAGAATAAGTGAAGCATTATGAGTAAGATGTGATAAATGGGTGAAAACAGTAAATCAAAATAAGACAAGGTGACAGACTTTATAGTCAAGTGAAGGAAAAGACAAAAGGTGACAGGCCTTGAGACAATAAAAGAGTATATACCATAAAGTCACATCCTTATTTCGAGAAATGAGTTGATGACTCCAACATGATTACCAGAAGTCTACAATAGACCCCTCGGTGTAATAGAAATCAGTATAGGCTAGTGAACAAGATAAACTGAACATGAATTAGGGATCTGAATATTTGATAATAGTCGACATTATGAGAATTTCAGAGATTGCGTTTTAGCAATAATAGAATGGACAATAGAAGAATAACCTTTAAAGGTCATTCAATAAGACGCTTCACTAAAATAAAGCACTGTGAACTGAGTTAAGCTCAAGGGACTAAGTGTGCCAGTTACACTAGATGTCACCCTCAAGCGTAAGAAATTAAGTTAACCCTGGTACAGAAGGTTTACTGCAAGGCTAATAAGGGCCATTAAAAATATGGAAGGGCGGTGAAGAAGAAGAGGTAAAACATCTGTATGTAAAACTTCTTAACATTAACTGGTAGTACTCCCCTAAAGGGTGGGAAAGATGGTGTGATGTAGTATTAAGTAATAGTTAAAAAGTTTAGGTAATTATGAATTGGTAAAGGCAGAATGCAGTACAAAGGCAAAAGGAATGAGATTCCGTTTATTCAGATCCAACATATATGTTAAGACCCTAGAACATTATGCAAGAACGATGTCGGGGAGTGGCAGTAAGGGTTCCTGACCAGGATGTTATTGATAAATAAGTGCAAATGAACACCTGATACATAAGGAGCCAATGCAAGAGGTAATTTAAGACAAAGGAAATAACCCAAGAGAGATTACGCGGAATATAGATATGAGAATCAACCAATGAGTAGTTAGTAATTGATTCAGGAAGAGTCTAGTTATGGCTAGATAACAAGATACATATAAATCAACAAATCGAGCAAGACAACCGTAGTGAACCCCAATATAGGGAATTCAGTCTCGCAGATATGACATCGTAATCCTTGAGAAATATTTAGATAGGAGTTGGGGTAGTTAACGGTACTGCATAAGTGTTACAGAAATAAAAGAGATTGCCACTGGGGAGACAATCGAATTTCAGTTTAGAAGCAACCCTACAAGCACAAGGGTGCGGAGGTAAGTAACTAAGGATAATTATAGGTGAGTAAGAACATCAAGAATTGTATTGGGCGTACGAGGTATTAAGCTTACATATTTACAAGAGTAAGATGGTCTCTCCTAAGTACTACAACAAAACACTAGATGAGGAAATAAGGAAGAAGGCTTCAACCTAAGCATAGTAACCTGAAGAAGAAATTATCTTGTTACAACAGTCTCACTACGACATTGTATGCACTCCATAAGAAAGTGGCACCCATCATGGTTAATAAACGGGAAGTAAAAATCAAAAGTGATATTTGAGATCATATGAGTTATAAGAATTTCCAGTATTCATGGGCACTAAGATAAGCCATGTATTCATGCAACAAGTGGAAGAATTAACAAGAACAATAATTGCTTGTATGTAAAGATATCTGAGAAGGCACGAAAGAAATTATTCGATCTACGACCTAGAGTTAGTTATGTTATGACCGAACTCAAGATTTCAGAGTATTATCCTTGCAGCATATATGTAGACATTCATACAGTTATGGGAAACTTCAGTATAGGTTAAAGAAAGAATTGACTCCACGTCACAGACAAAGGCTTGAATTGTCAGAAGATTATAACATGGATGTTACACATCGGTCACAAAAGACTAATGGAATAGCTAATACCTTGATCTACTGATTGGAAGACAACTTAAGCCTGCATAAAGGCTGAGAGAGAAGAGGGAGCTCGAGAGTTACAATAGCTAAGTAAATCATGCGTCCGATAATTAGACCCGGATGATTATAGAAATCATGAATTAGAACATTGCAGAATCACCATTTATAACAGAGGTTCGAGAGAGATAGTGGAATGGCTATAATCTATAACGGCTCAATGATAAAGCCATTTACAAGAGTACCAACCTCACAAGAAGTCAGTATGAAGCTCTCGCCAAAATTTGTGTATGCACTAGAGGTGCATGTATTATAGTAGAGCTTTAAGGTGTGGACATGAATTCCACCTATATGGAAGGGAGATTATGAATGCAACAGAAGATACAATGCAAGCTTTAAGGTAAGAAAGGTAAAGGTAATGGAGTTATGCGATACTCAAGTGTAGAAGGTTGTGAATAGTCCAGACATTAGGTAGAGGGCTAGAAGCTCCATGATTCAGTATCCAGAAATAATAGTGGTGTCGTCAGTAGCATATCTTCCAGCCTATGATTTTCAAGTACCGAGAGGTCTAGTTAAGAGAGTAAAGAAGAGTTAGAGTTGACGTGATGTCTTGCTTGAGGTTCTACAATAACATAAGGAAATGTATGGTGCTAGCAAGTTAAAGGAATATTACGAGTAGTATAAATAGATATGTGTAGGTCACAAGCTAAAGTATGGTAGAGCGACAAGATTTTAGGTCGACATGAGTAAGGATAAGAAAAGGTGAGTGAGAAGGTAACGAGAATAGGTAAGCCCTCCGGATTGAACCCATCAAAACAAGCAAGTTGATGGCTTCAATAAGTTATAAAAAACTCAGTATAGCCTGAATGAACTCAGATGAGTTTTTAAGACTAGGGGCATTTAGAAAAGATAGAATGCTGCTCTGGTTGTAGAATTAGGGTGTAATTGTGATAGATAAGAGGATGGCGTTTAGGCCTTTGATAGACTAACGATTTAAAGAAATGGGATTTTATGAATTGCACGGGATTTGAATACCTCCCCCCCCCTTTGGGATGCTATGAAATACGATTATTTGAGTATAGTATCGTCCCTAGGTGGATCAAGCAATTCACATCAAATGTTCACCGATGCGACGTGAGCCCTAGTGACAATGTGTTACGTAAGAGGTTTCAGGTTTTCAGTGGTAGATTATAGATCAGCATTAAGGTGAATCAACAATAGATGGATTAAAGTTTCCAAATATGATAGGAGATCAGCATGTCATTGTTTAGATGAACGGTAATATGGAAGAATTAAAGGACTTAGATTTATACATATAGGATAAGCAGCGAGAGAATAACCTGGGGTTGGGTAGGAGACCTCGATAATAATAAACCGAAGTAAGTGTTATCGTATAGTATAACCTATCTAGATATAGTAAAGTCATGTGTAGATAACTGAGGCTATGAAACAAGATATTGCAGTAGTTGTAATTTTGACAAAGTACCAAAGTGAAGAACTTCGGTACACTATAAATACCTAGAAGGATAGCTTGTTGTAGTTCTATATATGTTCATAAGGTGGGGCCTAGAGATTGGCTAAATACTAGAGGAAAAAAGAGAGGAGAGTCGCAAAGGTGCACTTACAAGGAAAAAGTCATACAAGTTGCATGACAGTAGGTAGCAATAGTCACAAGATTGGAAGAATTCCGACCATAAGTAGTAGTGTGAGAAAGAGGCCTAAAGGGGCGAATGCCATGGCCTTTGGATTTATTCATAGAATAGTTGCCTAGATGGAAAAGACAATATTAAAGTATTCGTAAGAGCTATAGGTTATGAGATTGATAATCACATGAGTCAATATTCGACGACAAATGTTCCAAAGGTGGGAATGATGTTACGCCCCATATTTTCGTACGTGAGAGTACGTCCTAAGTCAATTAATGTAAGCTCAAAAATAAGATCATCTTTGAAAGTATATAAAGTAAGTTAATCATGTTATCTTGGAGGATACAAATATGAAAGATCATGAATAAAAAGTACCAAGAGGGTTGGAAGGCTTAGAAGCTAAATGAATCAAAGAAATTAAGTTTTGCCGAATGGCGACACGTTGAGAATGTTATAACATGTACTTTTGGGTAAGACTAGAGTACTTAACATGATATGAAAGTTATGTTATGAGTTATTGTATTTGTATGATATTCATGTATTACGTTTTGAAGTCAAGTGAGTTATGGAACAAAAGCTGGCAAAGGTCATCACATGTTACATTCATAAATGTGCTGAAAATTACGTTATATGCATCAGAGCTTAACTACTAATATAATTGGAATTAAGGGATTCTTTACCTACAAAATTGATAACCTACGAGTCTAGTTTTTAATGCACTAAACCTATTTTTCAATACGACATCGAAGTAGAGAGATATTCACGTTTTTGCGAGACTGCGCAGAAAGTCCTTATGGGACCCACTTGGTCGGTGGTTGTACCACTTGTTTTTATCTTGTTGTTGGGATGCGCTTTCTCATTTTTCGACCTCCATCCATACTCACACTCTCCAAACCCTCCCAAACAGTTCCCCCAAGGATCCAAACAAATTTCAAAAACATACACCATAATCCAACATCAAAGTTAGCCAAAGGTGAAGAATAACCCCTTTATGGTGTTGGGATCTGAATAAGGATGATGGTGAGCTAAGTTAATCTTGGGGTGCGAATTTTATCTACTTCCTAAGGTATGTTTAACATCTTTTTGATTGTATTTAAGGTTAATTACATGTTGGTTGTGGTGTTGGGGAAAATAACTTGATTATGATATGGTTTCTGTTGTTATGCATGTCTATATGTTTATCAAGTGAATTGGTGAAAGAAACATATGACTGCTATTGTAAGCTAAATATAACTTGGATTTCAACTTGAAGCTATTGTAGGAGACATGTGTATTGTGTTAATGCATGTGCCTATGGTTATCTTGATGTTGATTAAGTTAAATTGATGGACTAGACGTGAACTAGTGAATAAAGTTGCTAATTGAGGATAGTTGGAGTTGTGTATTGCTTTCTTTGTTATAAATATATGGTATAAGGATGAAATCATTGATGAATGACTTCATTATCATGTTAATGATACTATTAAGGTAAAGTAAGAAGTCTATAAGGGGTGATATGGTTTAGAAGGATTCCAATCAGAGCTTGCCGCTCGTCGTGAAGTAGTTGTGACTTGTTGTTGTTATATGGTGTCTTGTTATTGATATTTATATGTTGCTGGATTTCTCATGTTGTTGTTGTTGTTGTTGTTATATGGTGTCTTGTTATTAATATTTATATGTTGCTGGATTTCTCATGTTGTTGTTGTTGGTATATGGTATTGGAGGAGGCCCTTGTTACAAGGGAGATGCTGCTGAATTTACGTCAACGAGCTAATAGTTTAAGTAGCAGACTTTGCCTTTACTCGGCACTTATTTTGAATCTCTTTATACTATGGTAGATTAATTTGAGTTGTTTGAAGAGTTTCTTGGAAGGTATTAACGACTCAACGGGGTTAAGTTATGTTAAGGCTAAATCTTTCCTTCATTTTGGCATGATCCCGTAACTACATGAGTTGAGTTGTTTGAAGAGTCTGCGGCAGGTCTGCGGTCCACAGACTACTTATGCCGCCGTATAATGGACCGCAGAATCATCCAACAAATTTTTTCAGCTCAACTCTGCGACGGATATGCGGCCCGCAGAGTGGTTTTGCGGTCGCTAAACTGACCGCAGAATCGCCTTCTTCTGCCAAAATTTTCCATCAACTCCTCAGTCCATTCTTCAACCCAAAATTTCTACAATCATTAACACACATAGGCCTACCTTGACATCCCTGAAACTTAAATTTTACGGGGCCTTACACCCAGTTACTTTCAATTATTATATTATTAGTTCAATTTCAAGTTTTAGTTATTCTATTGCCATACATACTCGGTACATTATTTCAAACTGGCATCCCTTTAGCTGGAGACGCTGCATTTCATGCATGCATGTCTTGATTGATAGCTGGATAGACCTTCCTAGTAGACAGAGTCAAATATCAGCTCGGTTGGTAAGTTCCACTTCCTCGAAGTTACCAGGTCTACACCTTGGAGTCCATTTTATATATACAGGTTTGATGGGTAGGTTGAGGCCCTGTCCCAACCATGATACAGTTCAGTTATCTCTAGAGGCTTGTAGACGAGTCCTGTGTATTTTGTATATCCGTATTGTGGGCTTGGCAGCCTTGTGTGCATGTTCAACTTAGTATATGAGCTTTTAGGTATGTTTACCCTCATATGAGAGAGACATTATTTTCAGATGATTCAAAATATGGCCTCATTTTGTTTAGACTGGTATTGTCAGCATGCAGGTAGGCCTCATTGACCTGAGTTGAGGCATACCCCTCCACAGTTCACGGTTATAAAGTAGTACGCTCGGGTCGAGTATGGCATCGGGTACCGGCCACGCCTCCCTAGGTTTGGGGCATGACAACACTAATAACTCGCAACATAAGTGCCCATATGCCACAACTTGCCAAAATTAACAATACCAACATTTTCACAACATATAGCCCATGGTTCAATCACAATGCATAAAATGGTCTGAATAACAACACGATGAATGAGGGATACTCAACAACGAAAGATACCTCAACAATTAGCAACTTCACCTCAATGTGATAACGGCTTTCACAACTTCAACACCAATAACTTAACAATAAGATATTCCACGAAATAACAACTTCAAGTAAAAGTAATTTAACAACTAAAGGGGTAACAAAAAAATAAGGGAGATAGCAACTTATACTAAAGCATATAAGAGCAACTACAACAATGAAGGATAGAACAAGTGCTAATAATGTCAATTAGAGCATGTAAAAGTATATTTAACAATGAAAGATTCCACATGTTATAACAAGTTCAATTAAGTACATGGAAGAGGTATACAAGTCTAACCGGTCAAATACCACATATAGCCCGTGTACACACTCATCACCTTTTCACGTCTTCCACATATTGCAATTTAACACAAATAACCCAAATCCTGAGGGGTAATTCCCCAACACAAAGTTATACAAGATACTTACCTCAACTAGGCCAAATCAACCCACAAAAATAGCTTTTCCCCTAAGAGTAGCCTCCATACGGCTCAAATCTAACTATAAGTGACTTAATATTATCAAACAACGCAAGAAAAACCATTTACAATAGATAAAGCTTTAATCTTTATACATTTCCTAAAAAGTCAACCCCGGGCCCTCCCGGTAAAAACATGGGTACAAGGGTAGATTCCGACTATCCATAACTCCACGAGTCCACATATGCGATTTATTTTCAAATCCGAGTCCAAATCGACTCTCAAAAATCAATTCTTTATTTTTCAAAAAGTTGAAAAAATCCCCAATTTTCCCTCTATGATTCTCATGAATTTAATGTTAAACTAAGATAGAATAATGAAATATAGTTGAAAATTGATTACAATCACTTACCTAATATTTGTAGATGAAAATCCCATCACCAAATTGCCTCCTACCTAGTCTAGAGTTCTAAAATATGTTAAAATGATATGAAATCCCGACTTTCTAACTTTTTGTTCTGTTGCAGATTTTGCAATTGCGACAGTGGGTTCGCAATTGCAAAAGAATTATTGCAAAAGTGGCCACTGACAGCCTAAGAGGAAGTCGCAAATGCGACACTTTTGGCGCAAATGCGAGCCTACCCCATTTATGGCATTCTTCGCAATTTCGATCCAGATATCGCAATTGTAACACCTGAGACCCCTTTCTAGGATCGCAATTGTAAGGCTGGTACTCGCAATTGTGACATCAAAGCAGCAGCACACCAAAAAGTCCTATTTCAGTCCAAACCTTTCCAAAACACATCTGAAACTCATTCGAGCCTCATGGCTACAAACCAAACATCCACACAAGTCAAAAAATATCATAAGAACTTGCTCGTGCAATCAAAACTTAAAAATAACATATAGAACTACGAATCAGACATCAAAACCTATGAATTTCAAAGAAAAGTTCAAGAATCTCTAGAATTTCAACTAAGCGTCTGAATCCTATCAAATCAACTCCAAATGACACCAAATTTTACAGACAAGTTCTAAATAGCATAACAGACCTATTCCAAATCCCAAAACAAATTCCAAACCCGATATCCAAAAGTCAACCTATGGTCAAACTTGGGAATTCTTCTAAACCTCAAATTGCCAACTTTCGGTAAAACAACACAATTAACCTATGGACCTCCTAATTTGATTCCGGACATACACCCAAGTCTAATAGCATGATACGAACCTATCGGAGCCATCAAAACACCGTTACGGGGTCGTTTTCACAAAAGTCAAACTTTTGTCAACAAAATCAACTTAGGCTTCCAAGCTAAGAACTAAAGGATCCAAATCAACCCAAACTATTCCCGAAATAAAACTAACCAATCCCGCAAGTCATAAAACCACAAATACACATGTGTGAAGTATCAAAAGGTGAAACGGGGTGCAGGTACACAAAACGAATGGTCGTGTTGTTGCATTCTCCCCTTTTTAAAACAAATGTTTATCGTCCTCGAACGTGCATAGAGACATACCTGATGTGATGAAATGGTGAGGATAACGACTCTGCATTTCATGTTCAGTCTCCTAGGTCTCCTCATCGACCAGATGACCTCTTCATTGAACCTTCACTGAAGCCATACTCTTTGACCTCAACTTTCGGACCTGCCGGTCCAAGATGGCCTTCGGCTCCTCAACATAAGTAAAATCCTTATCCAACTGGACTGAGCTGAAATCTAATATTTGGGACGAATCACCATAATACTTCTGGAGCATAGAGACATGGAACACCAGATGGACAACTGATAGGCTGGGTGGCAATGCAAGCTTGTAGGTCAGCTCACCAACTCTCTCAAGGATCTCAAAAGGACTGATATGCCTAGGGCTCAACTTGCCCTTCTTCCTGAACCTCATCACACCCTTCATGGGTGAATCCCGCAACACAACCCTCTCTTCTACCATAAATGCTGCATCATAAGCCTTCCGATCAGCATAACTTTTCTGTCTAGACTATGCTGTATAAACAACCTAGCCTCACCCGGCTCAAACCAACCAACTAGAGAATGGGAATATCTCCCATAGATGGCCTCACAAGGAGCCATCTAAATACTCAATTGGTAGTTGTTATTGTAGGCAAACGCAACATGCGGAAAGAACTGATCCCAAGAACCCCCAAAATCCATAACACAAGAGCGTAGCATATCCTCCAAAATCTAAATGTTGTGCTCGGACTGTACGTCCGTCTGGAGGTGAAATGTTGTAGTCAACTTAACTCGTATACCTAACTCACACTGCACGGCCTTCTAGAAATGCGATGTGAATTGTGTGCCTCGATCAAAGATAATGAACCCCAGTACTCCATGGAGATGAACAATCTCTCAGATACAGATCCGAGCCAGCTACTACGAAGAATAGGTGGCCACCACGAAATATAATGTGCCGACTTGGTATGCCTATCCAGACTCACCCACACTCTATCAAACTTCTTCAAAGTCTATGTGAGCCCAATAACGAAATCCATGGTAATACACTCCCACTTCAACTCGAGAATCTCAAGTATCTGAAGCAAACCACCTGGCCTATGATACGCGTACTTCATCTGCTGAGAGTTCAAGTACCGAGCCACATAATCCACTATATATTTCTTCATTGTTCTCCACCAATAGTATTGCCTCAAATCATGATACATGTTAGCGGGACCCATATGAATGGAATACCGCGAACTGTGGGCCTCATCAAGAATCAACTCACGCAATTCATCCATATTGGGCACATATATCTGACCCTGCGTTCGCAACACCCTATAATCTCCAATAGAAACCTCCTTGGCATTGTCGTGTTGTACCATGTCCTTAAGGAAAAGAAAATAGGGGTCGTCACATTGATGCTCTCGATTGTGCTCATATAATGAAGACCTAGAAACCACGAAAGAAAGAACCTAACTTGGCTCTGTAACATCCAATCTCACGAACTGGTTGGATAAGGCATGAACATCCTTCGCAAGAGGTCTCTCTGCTTCTTGTAGGTATGCCAAGCTACCCATACTCTCTGCCTTTCTACTCAAGGCATTATCCACCACATTGGCCTTTCCGGGATGATATAGAATAGTGATATCATAGTCTTTCAGCATCTCTGACCATATTCAATGGTGCAAATTAAGATCTTTCACCTTGAATAGATTTTAGAGACTCCGGTGGTCATTACAGACCACACATGGGACACTGTACAAATAAGGCCTCCAAATCTTCAATGCAGGAACAACATCTGCCAATTTCAAGTCATACACCGAATAATTCTTCTTATGAACCTTCAGCTATCGAGATGCGTAGGCAATCACCCTACCATCTTGTATCAACATTGTGCCAAGACTAATATGAGATCCGTCACAATACATAGTGTAAGACCCCGAACCCGTAGGAAACACCAACACTGGGGCTGTAGTCAAAGCGCTCTTGAGCTTTTGGAAGCTCGCCTCACACTCCTCTGACCATTTTAAAGGAGCACCCTTCTGGGTCAATATAGTCAAAGGTGCAATAATGGATGAGAAACCCTCTACAAAATAACGATAATATCCAGCCAAACCAAGGAAACTACAAATCTCAGTAGCTGAAGATGGTCTGGGCCAACGCTGAACTACCTCAATCTTCTTCGGATGTACCTTTATCCCCTCACTAGATTCCACATGACCAAAACATACCACCGAATCAAGCCAGAATTCACACTTGGAGAATTTTTCATATAACTTCTTCCCCCTCAATATCTGGAGCATGATCCTCAAATGCTGCTCATGATCCTCACAGGTGCGAAAATATACCAAGATGTCGTATATAAACACAAAGACGAATGAATCAAGATATGGCCGAAATATACTGTTCATCAGGTGCATAAATGTTGTTGGGGCGTTGTTCAACACAAATAAGATCGCGAGGAACTTGTAGTAACCATACCGAGTCCTAAACGCTGTCTTTGGGATATACAAATCCCAAATCTTTAGTTGATGATACCATGACCTTAAATCAATCTTCGAGAATACTCTAGCACACTGAAGTTGGTCAAATAAGTCATCAATGCGTGGTAATGGGTACCTGTTCTATACTGTAACCTTGTTCAACATCCTGTAGTCAATACACATCCGAATCAAGCCATCATTCTTCTTGACAAATAGAACCAGAGCAACCCAATGTGACACACTAGGTAAGGTGAAACCCTTATTAAACAACTCTTGTAGTTGTTCCTTTAACTCCTTCAACTCCGCTAGTGCCATAGGATATGGTGTAATAGAAATGGGCTGAGTGTCTGACACGAGGTCAATACCAAAATTGATATCCTTATCGGGCGGCATGCTTGGTAGGTCTACTGGGAACACATCTGGGAAGTTCCTCACTACTGGAACTGAGTCAATGTTAGGAGTATCAGCACTAACATCCCTCTCAAAGGCTAGATATGATTCACATCCCTTCTCCACCATTCGTTGTGCCTTAATAAAGGACACAACTCTGCTAGGAAAATGATCCAATGTACCCCTCCACTCCAACCGTGGCAAACCTGGCATAACTAGTGTCACAGTTTTGGCGTGACAATCCAGAATAGCGTAATAAGGAGACAACCAATCCATGCGAAAGATCACATCAACGTCTAGCATATTGAGTAACAATATATCAACTTTGGTCTCAAAATACCAATAACAACTAAACACGATCGGTAAGCGCGATCCACAACAATAAAATCTCCTACAGGCATGGACACATATATAAGAGCACTCAAATAATCATATGATATATCCAGATACAGAGCAAAGTAATATGATACATATTAATAGGTGGATCACGGATCAAATAAGACTGATGCATCCGTATGACAGACCGAAACCATACCTGTGATGACAGCAACCGATGCAACCGCCTCTGTCCTACTCGAAAAAGAATAGAAATGAGCATGGCCTCCCTTTCTAGGATGACCTCTACCCCCCTGTCCTCCACCCCTAGCCGACTGTGTAGGTGGAGCGGCAATTTGAGCAACAACCATCGCTTAAGAACCGTGTGAACTCAATGGAATCTATGAAGCATGTGTAGTCTGTGGAGGTGCATGCCTCCTGAGTCTGGGGTAGTCCCTCACCATATGTATAGTATCACCACACTCAAAACAAGCCCTCAGTAGACGTGGCTGCTGAAACTGATGCTAGCCTAGTCGACTGGATTGACTGTTGAAGGCACCCCGTGCAAGAGGTGCGCTAGAAAGTGGCTGAGCAACATGGTTAACCTGAGACCTCAGAAAAGTTGAAGCACTGCTAGTAGCTCAATATTCTAAATGAACTGGGTGGATCACATACCCTCTGCCATGACGTGCTGCAATTGGGGCTTAGGCACTACTATATCCTCTAGAATCTCGAGGCCTCTTGTCCTCTCTCTCACGACCATGCATACCCTTTAATCTCTGCACAATATCTACCACCTGCTGATATGGATTATTTGTCTCCAACTCTCGAGCCCCTCGATAAATCTGCGGACTCGCTCTCTGGATGTAGAAACAAAGGTAAGTGCATGTCAGGACAACTCATTAAATCTGATAGCATACTCTGACAGTGTCATAGTCCCCTAACTCAGCTGCTCAAACTCTATGCGCCATGCATCCCAAAGGATCTGGGAAACGAACTCTCTCAAAAACATTTCTGAAAACTGAGCTCAAGTGAGTCGGGTTGCATCAGCTGTTCTACCCTCCTCGTAAGCTTGCCACTAATAATACGTTGCTCCTGGCAGCTGAAATACGGTAAAAGCAATTTCACGCATATCCACAATACCCATTGTATGGACAATACGATGGCACTTCTATAGAAAACCCTACTCTTCCTTGGTAGTTGAGCCAGTGAAAGTAAGAGTATCATACTTCTTGAACCTCTCCAGTCTCCTCTGCTCCTCCTCAGATGCCACTGGCCCGACCTCAGGCTGAATCGGAATAACTAGTTGGGCTGGCATGACACACGGGACCAGATCCATGTGGACTCGCTGCTCTGGTGTACAGCTAGTGGGAGTTTAAGCTCCTCTCCTAGCCTAAGATATGGTTGGTGCATGTGAATTATTTTTGCCTAAGCTAAGGTGCTAAACATGCTCAAAAGTTATGTCACAGTCTCCTTATGTCAAAGAGCAGTAACAGGCACCTCGGGTGTGTGTCCCCCAATCGAAGCTACTGGTGGTTCCTCCATCATTGTGCGGGTATATGCTCTAGCCGCACCACGTTCCCCTCTTTGGCTTCTACCCAGGTGTTAGTCTAGCATGGCTGTAGTAGGGGGCACAGGTGTCTGATCATCAGATTCAGCAAAGATTTAGATTTTGAATTCAACAAATTCGCACGATTAGGAATCAAAGGAGTGGAATTTCCTAACAGATCTGTAGCCTCTCGAAGATAAGTACAAACATATCTGTACCGACCCGCCAGACTCCATTTAACTTTATTATGGCTTGTAACACCTATGAACCTAGAGTTTTGATGCGTACTATGAACCTAGAGCTTTGATACCTACTATAGGTTGGTTAGATATTCGGGACAAGATCAGAGTGGGTGACTCTCTACAATGGTTCTAGTGGATTCAAGAACTAAAGTGCGATGTCTAACAATTTTAGGTTCGTTCTATGTGTAAGGATTTAGTTTGCAACGGATTATGAAAGGTGTTTAGAGTGTTTCTATGTAGCATCAAGGTCAACATTGCGGTGTTAGCGAGATAGAAGGAAACAACTTGGGATTCACAAAATATCTTTTAGAATGGGTATATCAATTTGAGATACTATTGAGTACATGAGGAGGGTATGAGATGGCTTATGGGTATTGACATGATGTAGTCTCGTGATTAGGGTCACTCGGGATGAGTGTTTGTTTAAAGTCCGTTATATGTCTGAATATAGCCATTATTTCGAAGGAAAGTCAATCAGAAGAAGTTGAATCGATTAGCAATAGTTTGAATCAGCATGGTTGTGGGAATGATCAGTTCCTTCGGTGTGGTAAGGTTATACAGGTGATTTATGGCTGTACGTGGGGGCTTGATAGCCACCATGATTTGATTGATTTGGAGGTATTTGACTCTGATGGCTTGGTTATGTGTAAATGGATCCCGGAAATGTTATGGCGATTTAGATCACGACATGGGGTTTGCATTTTCTGCAGTTATGGGATATTGTTCATGGTCACAGATTCTTCTTCTGAATGAGTTGAGTAAAAGTATTGATCCTATGAAGTATTAATTCTACTCGTGGTTCAAGAGTTATAAAGAAATTATTTTATTCCCACATAGCAGCATGATGTATACAGTGAGCGGTATGGAAATTTGAAGTTGAGGATCAAGGTTGCGGTTCTATTTGGTAAGAATGTCATGACATCGAAGGAGTGGGGGAAGATTTTAGATGTTCAGAGTATGCTGACGCTATCTTAGTGACACATGAGAACAGTGTTCTGTGTAAGAGGCATTGTGTATTGATTTGCAGATTCTTGATTTATATTACAGAATTAGTACGGTTTGTGGTAGGTCGTAGGAGTATCTAGACCTGGTGCGGAAGGTCGTGGGAGTATATCCCACGGTATGATAGAATATGTATGGCGTGTCAGTTATTTAAGGGGCATAGATTGAAATCGGGTATGGAGATTCTAGTACTGTTGCTGATTGGGGAATTTATGTTTGAGAGATTCTATATTCCTTTGGTTGTAGACTATGTAAGTTTGTTCTAGATTTGATGGTCGATCGTATGGGTCATAAATGGGGTGATTGTGGATCTTTGGGAGGTTGTATACCTATTTGGAGATGATCGGAATCAACTTTGAGGTCTGTGGGTAGGCGTAATGTGAATGTATATTCAATGCTGGATCAGATATGCTTAGTCAGCATAGCATTGCCTATGGATGATTCTCCAGTCGTACTGGATGATATTCCACCCTTCGTTTATTTTAGGTGCTACTCTTTTATGCCATATTGGTTGTGAGACATCTTAATTATTTACGCATGTGTTGTGATCTGGCGTAGCTGGTGGTATTATATGAGCGAGATGGCTCTCGACATGCTGGTTGTTTATTTCACGTTAGTCGTGCTTGGGGTGTGTGTAGCACATGACGCTATATGTCTCCCCATAGTTATATTTATACAGTTGGCGTATTGTGGTCAATATTCGGGCATTTTGTGGGTATGAGCATTTTGGCTTGATGGGTAATTCCTTATTGATTATCATGCGTAGATCGGGTGGCACACCGCCACGGGTATGATGTTCGGATCGGGTTGCTCTCCGCAACAGTATCACGTTGGGTACAGTTCCTTGTGTGTTATGTTTCTCATCTTTGAGTTAGGTATGTAGTATTTGGTTGGATGTTCTATTTGTTACCTGGGCTGATTAGTTCTTTGCCAGAGTTCATTCTTCCTCATGGGTCATATTCAAGTTGTAGCTTGTTGGTGCATTGATGGCATTATATGAGATCTTAGACGACGTTTGAGGTGGCTTATTATCGGAGTAGCTTGTATTGGGTGAGATGAGGTTGTTGAACCTGATATCATTGCAATCAGATTTATATGATGTATATTAGAAGGAAAATATTACTAATCAATTCAGAATAAGGAAATGGTTCTTGTCAAGTAGAGAGGCTTCATGAGTATTGATTTGGCGGGCGGTTATGAGTTTCTACCCATCTCTTTCTTCGTTGCAGTATCGAAAGGGTTGGAGCATGGCAAATATGTGCTATGAGGAGTACTACGAGCATCAGATTTGTGAATTTGCAACTATTGTGGTTTGGGAAAGTTACTATGAGAAAATGAGTTATGCGATGCATAGTGTGATTACAGCATGAGTGCATAGGTCATGTTTTGGTTCGGTGTGTCGAGATTGATACGGTGTTCGTATGGTTGAATCGGGTCTTGTAGAACATTTTGGATGTAGGAATTTTGTTCTAAGGCTTGTGGGATAATTTAGCATGAAGGATGTTCAGTCTTGCTTGAGTTATTGTGCTCATATGGGTTGTGGTGGCACGGGTAGGTGCACGTGGTGTCAAACAGTGATTTCTGGCAACTACGGAACGGTTATTGGCATGTTCGAGGAAGAACATGTATTAAAGTAGGGACGAATAAAACGACCTGACCGGTCGTTTTGACCTCTAGCACGTCGTTCGGCGGTTTGAGGCCTTGACCATCTTCACTATATGTATTATGACATGTACGCATGGTTGGTTTTGATTTTCGAGGAGTTCAGAGTTGATTTAGAAGAATAATTCTCAATTCAGAAGCTTTAAGTTGGAAGATTTGACCAAGGTTTGACCTTTGAGTAAATGTCCTAAGAATCGGGATTTGAAGGTTGCAATAGGTTCGTATGATGATTTTTGACTTAGGCGTATGTTTCGGATCGAGTTTCGAGGGGACCGCGAGCTATTCGGCACCTATTATGTAAAGTTGGAATTTCGAATGTTTTAGAATTTCCATAGTTTTATTTGAAGTATACTTTGGTGTTAACGATGTCCGTTTGTGATTTCGAGCCTTGGAATAGGTTCATATTATGATTTGTGACTTGTACGTAAATTTTGGCATCATTCCATAATGTTTTATGTGTGATTTGGACTTGTTCCTCGAAGTTTGAATGTTTGAAAGTTGAAAGAAGGATTTTGATCGTTGATTCGTGGTATTATTTTTATTCGTGGCATTTTGAGCCTTTGGATAAGTTTAAATATGGTATGGGGACTTGTTGGTGTGATTGGACGGGGTCCCAGGGTCCTCGGGTGTGATTCAGGGTGGTCTCGGAGCATTTCATCTTCTCTTGTAATTGCTGGTTTCTAGTGCCAGGGTTGTTCATCGTGATCGCGAAGATAGGATTGCAATCACGTAGTGTTGATTCGAAGATGGGTGAAGTTGTTCGTCGCAATCGTGGTGTTTTAGTAGATGGTTCACCATGTTTGCATGGCAAGGGTAACGAACGCAAAGTGTTAGCGGGGTAGCCTGGGCTTGGAAAACTGTTCTTCGCGATCGCGGGGATAGGTTCGCTATCGCGGAAGGTGGTGGTCTGAGGCATGAAGGTTTGGCCTTTGCATTCGCGTGGGCTATTCAGGTAAAGGTCCGCGATCGTGTTTCATTTATCGCGTTCGCATAGAAGGAATCAAGAGCAAGGCTGGCTTGGCCTTCGCGATCGCAAGGGTACTTCCGCAATCGCAATGAGGAAGGATCTAGGCAGAACATGGATTTAATACTAGAGTTAGCTCATTTCCCTCATTTTTTACTTCGGTAGGCCGACTTTGAGAGCTCTTGAAGGGGAGATTTTCATCATCTATTGTAAGGTAAGTGATTCCCACTTATTGTGAGTTAGATATATGGATTATATGTGGATTTAAACATGAAATATTTGTAGAAATGTGGGATTTTGGTAGAAAATCTAAAATTTAAAATTTTTGGATTTTGACCACAAAATTGGATATGGAATTGGGAATAAATTATATATTGAGTTCGTAGTGTTATGGGTAATGTTTATCTTCGATAATTTACGGAATTCGGGCACGTGGGCCCAAAGATTGACTTTATTGACTTTTCGAGCGGAGTTGGAAATAGTTCTAAATTGATTAATTATGAGTGTGGAAGTATATGTTTATTGGTTTGCATGTTTTTTGACTAGTTTCCGATTGATGGGCATCGGTTTGAAGTGTTAGAGAAGCGTTGGAGCTGGTTGTTGGTGCTAACCTTGTGAGGGAGCAACTACCCTGTAGGTGTTAAATTGTTATGTGCTACTACGTTTGGGTGCTACGTATGCACGAGGTATCGAGAGCCCATATTTAGCCAAAAGCATATTTATATCTGGGCATAACATAGATTTAATACGAGACTTAGCTCATTTTTCTCAGTTTTCACTTGGGTTGGCCGACTTTGAGAGCTCTTGAAGGGGCGATTTTCATCATCTATTGCAAGGTAAGTGATTTCCACTTATTGTGAGTTGGATACATGGATTATATGTGGATTTAAATATCAAATATTTGTAGAAGTGTGGAATTTTGGTAGAAAACCTAGAATTTGAAATTTTTGGATTTTCACCACAAAATTGGATATAGAATTGGGAATAAATTATACATTTGAGTTCGTGGTGTTATGGGTAATATTTATCTTCAAAACATTTCCCAATCCCGACACGTGGGCCTAATCGTTGACTTTGTTGACTTTTCGAGCGGAGTTGAAAATTATTATAAATTAATTAATTATGAGTGTTGGAGTATATTGTTATTGGTTTGCATATTTTTTGACTAGTTTTAGGTTGATGGGCATCGGTTTGAGGTGTTAGAGAGGCATTGGAGCTGGTTGTGGGTGCTAACCTTGTAATGGGAAAACTACCCTGTAAGTGTTAAATTGTTATGTGCTACTACTTTTGGGTGCTACGTACGCACGAGGTGACGACAGTCCGTACGTAACAAAAGCATGTTTATTTCTGGGTAGACTCAAGACTTTATCATATAATATTTGACTTATTTGAACTCAATTTGCTAGTTTAACTACTTGGACATGTAATTTAAATTGATTTAGGAATATATTAGGCTGAACGCCTCAGCAGTATATTGAGATGCATCTCTGGTTCGCGCTGGTCGATCCTCGATAGTGTACACACTATTCTGGTTTAGGTCGTATGACCTCAGTATAATCGTGTGTGATAGTGCCAGGAGACCGAATATTCATGAGAATCCCCCTTTGACTGAGACATGGCATTTTTATGGTATTCCTTATCCGTTGAGATTGCACTTGATATGTCTAATATATTGAGATATCATAAGACATACGAGAGATTTATATTGCCAAAACATATGTTGGAGGATTATGTTAGTTACAGCTTTTACCTCACTATTACTATTATGTTTCAAATATGTTTATAATTTATCATATTGATTTATTCTACCACTATAAATTGTCGATGTCGACCCCTAGTTAATACTTCTCCGGAGTTAGGCTAGAAGCTTACTGGATACGTATTGATTTACGTACTCATGCTACACTTCTACACTAAATGTGCAGGATCTGACAGGTTCATTTGGTGGTCATCTTAACTCGTAGGCGCAACTGCTGAGGGGACTTTATGGTGAACTGCATTCCATGCTACGTACCGCAGCCCACAGAGTCTCCATCATATTTATTTACTTTATCCTAACTATTTTATATTCACGGCATATGTATTATATTTGTACTCCTTAGTAGATGATCATGCACTTGTGAGACTGGTTTTGGGATATTCTAATTTATGTTTATGGATTAGCATAATATTGTCATCTTTTATTTTTATATCTTACGAATTATGTATGCACCTATGATTTTCAATGCGTAAATTTCATTATTTAATAAAATTTATAATTTTGAAAGTAAACAATGATTGATTAATGTGATAGTTTATCGTTGGCTTGCCTAATGACGACGTTGGGCACTATCACGGTCTATAGTGGGTTTTGGGTCGTTACATTACATGATTTAATTGCATATCATCTTTATATGTTGAACATTGACTGAACATAGTTTATGAGTAATTATACACATACACACACATATGCTTCTTCATGTGCTTTATGACTTGATTTCATTATTATTTTTGTACTTGTTAAAAATGATGACATTGTATAGGTTATAGCTAGTATCATTTATAATTCGTACTTCATTTACCTCGCCGAGGTTAGTTACGATACTTATTGAGTATATTAGGTCGGTTGTAGTCTTACTTCACTCTGCACTTAATTGTGCAGATCCATATGTATGGACCAGTGATCAGTGGTAGATTTGCTTGTTGGACTGAGCATCGAGAGGCAAGGTGGAGCTGCATCCTTGGACACAGTTTGACTTGTCTTTTCTTATGTACTATTGTTTCAGTACAAACAGTATTATTATTTAGTTGTTCAGACTTGTATTCCGTAGTAGAGCTCATGACTCTGTATTTACCAGTTTCTGGAAGATTTATCTTGTATTAGTAGTATCTTGTCATATGGATTTCAGACGTATGCCATTTCTATAAAGTTTGCTATTTTCATTCTTTATTGTTATATTTCGGCTTGCCTAGCTGGTGTATTCTTTATTGCTATATCTGATTTTTCCATAATCATGTTTTATATGTTGACCCCATCCGCACTTTTGTTGATTATGTCCTTATGCTCTTTATTGATGAGTTTTGAAGGTATGTTTCTGATAATGACTTGTTTTGTTTGCATTGTTATGATTGCGGCACGTGTGGACATGTTGGATGGATTATTGGGTGATGGAAAGAGGGTTCTGCCATGCGATTGTAATTGATGTTGTTGTTGTTGTGATGGAAATATTAATAAACCGGAGCGACAAGGTGGGATATTATTATTTTGTCAGGTGGTAGCGAAAAGGCGGGATATTGTTGTTTCTTTATGCGGAAACGGCAAGACGAGATATTGTTAAACAGGAGCCACAAGGCGGGATATTGTTATTTTGTCATGCAGAAGTGACAAGGCAGGATACCGTTTTGGTTAGGACGGATTGATACGGGTGGCTATTGTGATTTTGTCAGGGCGAAGTGATATGGCTGGCTATTGTCATTTTGTGTGGGCATGAGGTGCCATATATTAGTGTTTATATTTGATGACTTGCTGTCAAAATTGGGTGTTGCCTTGATTTTTCAAGTGAATTCTTTATGCGTTATCGTGTATTTTACATGATTTTATGTTGCACCTAACATGTTAATCTATGCCTCTATGGTTATTTGGATTTTGTTGCTAGGATGGAATTATCTAAGTTGAGTGACATCTTATTTTTTATTGAGTTGTTGGTAGCGTAACAGATTGATGTAAAATAAATTTTATCATGCATTGATATATTAGATTCTCGAAAGGTTCTCTTAAACATGTTATTATGCAATTGATACAGAATCAAATCATGTTGGGCACCTTTTCTGTTGATATTTTTTATTCTGTAACAGTCTATATAGAATATTTCCTCCATGTTATACATGTTATTGTGCTGCACAGGTTCTACATGTGAGTATCATTTGACTTAAAACCTTGTCACTATTTCTCTAAGGTTAGTCAAGATAGTTACTGAGTACATGGGTCAGTTGTACTCATACTACGCTTCTGCATCTTGTGTTCAGATTCTTGGAGTTGAGATGCTGTGGATGAAAAAGTCAGGCATTGATGTTGTAGCTGCGTCCTAGATTCGAGCTAATATTTGTTCATGGCAGAGTAGGACCTCATTTTCTGTTTATGTAACCTTCAAACAGATGTTGTATTTATTTTTTTTATCATTTTTGTAAATCTAAATCATAGTGGCTCATGACATGTACTACCAGTCCTCGGAACAGTTGTAATGAATTTTATTGTACTTTTACTAATATACTTATGATGTTTCATTGTAGTAGTAAATTATATTGTTTGACTTACCTAGCAGGTTGGGTTAGGCTCCATCAAGACTAAGTGGGGTTTGGCTCGTAACATATGCGCTCATAGGAGCGATACAGAGTAGCTTCGACAACCTCGCACCTGCTCAAGTTGCACCGCAGATGCGACACACTAGAACTAGTTGACTTTATAATCACCAAAATAATCTGAAATCAATATGAAATACACTCGAGCCCCCATCCAGCCATACTAACAAGTCCAAATACCCTATCCAAACATATTTCAAGGCTCCAAATATCAAAATCAATTACCAAACGAAGAGTCGAAATTCAAAATCCATATCTTTACTTTCAAGCATTCATACTTTGTCGAACGTGTCAGAATTGTACGTAGACATTCAGAATCATAACCAAACATTTCACACAAGTCCCAATCAGCCAAATGAATATATACAAAGTCTCAAAAAATCAATCGGAACCCGATAACACCAAAGTCATCTTCTGGTCAAACCTAGAAACTCTCCAATCCTTCATATTGGCTCCATGGGTAGTTTATGTCTCCAATTCCAAAATGGTGAAAATGAGCTAAATCCCGAAATCTAGACATAAACTACCCATGAAGAGTACCACTGATAACAGAAAAACCAGTAATCCTCTTAGATCAAAATGATCCAAAACCGCCTCAAAATTCACTTGAGTCCTGAGACCCCGTCCAATCATTTTAATAAGTTCATATACCTTATCCAAACTTGTCGAAAGACTCAAAGTACTAATATCAACTTCAAACCAAGAATAGCGCATCAAACCAAAAAATTTAAATTTTCTTAAGTTCAAAATTCTAATTTTTAAATAGAAGAGCCGAATCAAACGAAACCACTCGAGACTCGAACCGAACATATGTAAAGTAAAACAATATCATACGAACCTATTGGAACCTTAAAAATACCAATCCGGGTCGTTTACCCATAATATTAACTTTGATCAATTCATCCAACTTTAAGCCGCAACTTAGAAACAAATCACCCTTGAAACTCTCAGAAACTATACCACTCATCCCCACAAGTCATAAATTATAAAACCAACCTACGAGCAGTATCAAATAAGGGAACGGAATTTTAGAACTCAAAATAACCAGTCGTGTCCTTACATGTCCTTAAAATCTTTAGTTCTCCCGTACACTAAGGACTCTAAAGATACTTAAGGAATTCTCCAGATTTTTAAAGATAGGACAAGATCTAGGTTGTATGCAGTTCCGTCTAAAAATCAAAACTGTAGTAATGTTTGAAGTGGAGGCTCATACCTAGCACTTGAGGACCAAGTTCTTTCGCTACGTCCTTAGCTTTCATTAGTAGAGCTCCAGAGACAATACGGATAATACCATTAGATAATAGTAACAATTATACTTCTAAGGTAGTCATGCATACTAGTTTCATTATAAGACTGAGTTAAGCATTAACTATTTTATTTGCCTAGATTACGGCTTTCTACCCAATCATTATTGGTTGAATCGATGAGTGAATTTTATCATTCTCAGTTCAAGACTATTCATTTCAATAGAGATTTTCCCTTTTAGATTTTCCCGACCCAATCATTATTGGTTGCCTACTTAGTTTCTTGGTGAAAATGTCAGCAATCTAATCTTAAATTTTACAACATCTAATAGAGATTTTTCCTTTTTCAACATTGTCTCCTAGAAAATGATGCATTATGTCTATGTGCTTGTTCATTTATAATGACAGGGATTTTTTTCTATACTGACAGCACTGGTCTTATAAAAACAATAGGCAGAAAATCAACAAAAACACCAAAATCTTTTAGTTGTTGGTTAATCAACAGCAGTTGCACATAGCATGAGGTTGCATAAATATATTATGCATTAGTTATGGAAGTGCAACTGATTCTATTTCCTGGTTGCCCAGTGTTGATACTCAATTTTTCCCACATTTTCCACTTGATCAGTATAATTTACAATATATGTTTATATATTTTAAATGATATCTATAAAATATTTTCTTGCATCAGTATTTCATGACATATTTTAAATATCAATGTATTGTCTTCATAATACTTTTATCAAATTATTATCATAGAAGTTACATACAAATAATTTTATTCACATTATAAGTGTTTCAATCAATTCTTGTTTTCTAATTGATAAATATTTTGTTATTAATCGCTTGAAATTATTTCTCAATGACTATTTATCCAAACTAGTTATTTATATTTTAATGCATATTTGATAGTATTTTACATTATTTTATATAATTTTATTTGTATTTTTATACTATTTAAATATTATTTTCAATAATAGTCTATGTTTTACAAATAATTATATTTATTATGCAATTCGGGCCAAAATAGCATTTTCACATTTCTACAAATACAATCTACTATTTTTAAAGTGTTAATTCCGTAATTAGCATTTTTATCATTTTTATTAACAATTTTATAATTTATTTTAATTAAGTTTCGTGTACTTTTAAATTGTGGTCCAATATGAGGTAAAAATCTGATTAGAACTAGGCCAAACACTAGGCCCCCTCATTTCGACACATCTGAAGCCCAAACCAAATGACCCATGTCCGCTTGACCAGTCTGTGGCCTGTATCTGCCATATCTCCCTCATTAAAGTCACTGTTAATGATCTCTCATGTTCAACGGCTCGCAAGATGCCCTTGTTTCTCCTTATATCCTCTCACCCCAAACCCTAATCCCCATTTGCTATTCCATCCACCCTCAAACTATCGCCTCCCCTCTTCTTTGCTAACTCTAGCCGTATTAAACTTTATCTTAATCCGGCTAAACAATGGAATCCTCCCATAATTCACTTGCCTTATTCGTGTTATCTCGATATTATTCATGTGTTGTAGTATTACTTAAGTAGTTTACCGGTTTTAGCAAGTAAAATCTTTCAATATCGGATCAAACTGACTTCAGGCTTCGGAATTGAGATGATATTTCATATATATACATGTTAAAGGGAACGATTCTTGCATTCACCTGCTGATTAGCGATCAGAAAACCCTAACTAGGGTTTGAAAACATGATTTCTTTCCTTTACTAGTCATTTTACTAATTGCATGTGATTTTTATTTTCCTTATCCTTGTTTTTTTGGCCTAATTAAGCACTATATAAATCCCTCCCCAATTCCCTTATGATAGACTTTTACTCACCACTCTCTCTCACTCGCACTTGTTTTATTTTTTCTGGTTCTCTGAAATTATTCTGTTTGACTTAGTTCTTGGCCGGTTGAAAGTCAAGGCCACCGTGGTATTAATCAACAACCTCCTCTGATGCAAGAACTGCTCGGAGGCCTTTGGAGGCTCTTGTGGACTCTAAAGTACCAAAGACTTGGGGTTCTCACTATTCTAATTGATGCTACTCAACTACTGTTGAACTCTGATTTTCTCATTCTTTTGCTTGTTTATCTTTGCAACTGGTTAATGCTCTTGACTTTTATAGTTTTAATTGTTACTTATTTACTTGTTCAAGTTATCTGTATTATGTGTGCCAATACTGTCTAAACTCCTATCAAAATAGACGAGCATAACTTAGGTTACTCTGCTATTTGTGAACTCCAATATTATACTATTGTTGTATTCTTATCTGCAATTTAATTGTCACATGGAATTTTGAGGACCCATGTCTGTTAATGTTATATCTTCATGAATGTAATACCTTTTGAGGTAATCTATGTTACACGTAGTTGTTCCTGTTAGATGTAATCGACCAGTAGAATCTCTAACCTCTTTAAAACTAGGTGAATACCTGCTAACTACTTTGTTATACTCATTGAAACTGTGTTTGTGACCCTGTTTGCCCTAAATTTTCATGTTAAGTATTTCCTGTAGTGACTTCTGCTTGTTATGTTCTTAGGATTAACTTCTTGGTTATGTCTTTGATTTTCATGCTGAAGTCTTCCCTTTGAGGACAACTATTGTTATCTTCTCAGAATTATTCCCTGAACAAGTTTTATCTTAGATTTTCATGTTAGGCCTCTAATGTATTAACTACTGTTTGCTATCATCTAAGAATTAGTTCTTGACCATGCTTTATCTTCAGGTTTTCATGTTAAAGATTTTCTGTAAGAGGTTCTATTTGGTTAACTTCCTAGGATTACTTCTTGACTATATTTGCCTTAAATTTTCTGTAAGGGACTCATGTTGTTAGGTTTTCTGTCATTAAGTTCTAACCACTGTGGGAAGTTTTCACGATCCAAAATTCAGCTAGTCGTGATAGCACCTAACACAACCTGTTAGGTATATAAGCCAATAACATTCAACACAGTTCAATAAAATAAAAGTTATCAACAAATGATATAACTATATTCCATATTATAACCCAAGGACTGGTAGTACAATTCATGAGCTTCTAAGATTTAGAATTACAAAGTTGGTACGAAATAAATACATCATTTATTCGGAATATGCATAAAAAGATTTGAAAATCTAAAGCTACCAAGGACAAGTGGCAACTATAACCGGAATGCATGTACATCTTGAACAACAGCTCATGCCGTATATATCTACATCAGCTCCAAGATCTGTACGCAAGGTGCAGAAGTATTGTTTGAGTATAACCGGCCATATGTAACCAGTAAGTCTCTTGACTAGCCTCGGTGAAGTAGTGACGAGGCTTTTTAGTAAAAGACAAATACTCACTGATATAATCTGTGCAGTAGCATTTGCAATAGAAACAATACTAAAACATATTAGAAAAGGGTGAGAGAATAAATATGCAAAACAGTAAATGATTACAAGAAACAATTACCGTTAATATTTATCGATATCACAACCAATACTTTCCTTAAAGCGGTGAGCATCAACCCACAGTAGAAAATATAGAACTTTCATAGTGCGAGAAATGTACTCAAAATGTCAAATCTAGTGGCACGACAATACCCTTCGTGCATTTATCTCTTTCTCACCAAATATACGTATAACCGTACCAACCAGGTGAATGTAATGCCAATAACAGTAATGGCAAAGTGGGAAATATGCAAGTAACAATACGAACAAGACAGTACATATGGACAACACTAAAAGACTAGGTGGGAGGCATACAAGTAATGAAAGAAATTAACATAGGAGAACATAAATTTCACTAACTAAAATGGTGGAAGGCTTATACGAAAGTGAAACAAATGAGAAATGGCATAGATGTAGATATATCAAACAAGAAGAAAAAATCATGGTCTTTACAAGCTGAACAAAATAGAAGGCATGGATAATTAACATGGTAGAAGGCTTGTACGAAAGTGCGACAAATGAGAAATAGCATAGATGTAGATATAACAAACAAGAAGGAAAGCATGATTTGATAATCTAAAAAGATTGTAAACATGGATAATACAACAACAATTTAGGTAGAGGACAAAGACAAAACTAACAATGACAAGTCATATAGAGAACATAGGTGCAACAGTAACAACATAAGATGAACGTATAAATGTATACACAAGGAAAAGACATCACAATATAATGCACGTCTCTCGTCCTCGCCTGCATGAAAACACCCTCCATGCCATAAGCACGTGATAATTTAAAAATAACGGCATGACATCACCCTTAACGCGTTTACTCTTTTTCTCACATGATAATATAAATTCAATGCCACGGCATCACCCCTTATGCTTTACTTTCTTCCTCACATGATAATGTATATGAAATGGCACAGCATCACCTTTCGTGCTTTACACTCTTTCTCAAATGATAATGTATATGTAATGGCACGACATCACCCTTCGTGCTTTACACTCTTCCTCACCAAGCATATGTATATCAATAACAATCAAGGTAGGGAGCATCAATGTCCTCAAGAAGAGTGACTAAGCAAATACTCCAAATGTACATCAGTCACAACTTTCAAGCGAATAACAATTCAATGAACCTCAAGAACCTTATTTTTCAAGTATCTCAACAAATCTCAAAAGCGATCTTCAAATCAAGAATGGAATCCAATTATATCAAGAGTTGCGGTCGTAGCGATGTATTTGTGATTACGTATAGTGATGACCGAATTTAGTACATCAATAATTGCACCCGGAAAACATCCGTCAAATTTTAGTCAAGTTATAATAAACTAAATCATGGTTTCTAGCATTTAACTTCATATTCATATTAATTTAGAAGTCAAGTAAAACATGAAGCAAGAAGGTCAAATATTCCAACAAGGCACAAATAATCGTATAATCTACCACCAAGCATGATTAACCTTGGCACATGCAAAAACACTTGTCACCTCATACATGCATCACCACCACCCCCCCCCCCCCCCCCCCCATGTAGAAAACAATATTAATTAGTAGGAAAAATACTCCCAATAAAGTTAGACAAGATATTTACCTCATTCCAGGACAATTTCGATAATCGAATACCTTATTCCATAGAAATAATCAACAAAACGATCAAAACGTAGTCAATTATCATCTAACGAAGTAAAAATAATGCTAAAGAAAACACCATCAATCAATAAAGGTTCCATCTTGGCCAAAAGTCAACAAAAGTCAACCACGGGCCCACCTGGTCAAAACCTGATTACCCATTCACGCCCGAGTCTGGATATGCAATTTATTTCGATATCCTACCTTAATTTGAGGTCTAAATTTTCATTTTACAAATTCCCCAAATAAATTCCAAAACCCCTAATTTCTACCATAAATTTCCTAGATTTGATGTTAACAATCATGAAAAGGTAGTTGAAATTGATTGAAAACTTGTAAACGATGCTTACCAATGAATTTGAGAAGAAAACCTTGTACAAATAAATCGCCTATGTGGTGTTTAAGGTTGGAAAATGGCGTAGAATGAGCTAAGTCCCTATTTTCCCCTCTTTTACCCAGCTCCAAATATCGCAATTGCGAAATTTAGTTAGCAATTGCGACGATCGCCAAAACAATTAACTCATTGCAAAAGCGAACAAGTCTCTGAGCATGCTATTATCGCAAAATCGATGAAATTATCTCAAATGCAAACTCAGGGTTGTTCGCAAATACGAACAATAAACTCGCAAATGCGAAACTGCACCAATTTTTCTCAGAGCTGCAAACGCAAACATCCCCACCATCGCATTTGCGGACATAACTTCGCAAAAGAGAAGCTAACCCAGCCCCCTCTAGTATCGTAAATGCGAGACTGACCTCGCATTTATGAGGCTTGCATTTGCAAACAGGTTCTCACAAACTCGAGACCTGTAGACCTAATGCACAAGCATTCTTTCTAAGCCAAAAGTAAGTCCGCCAAGTATTCAAAACTCACCCCGAGCCCCTCGGGCTCCAACCAAAGCATGCACACAAGTGTAATAACATCCTACGAACTTTCTCTCTCACTTAAATCACAAAATTAACATAACACAACGAGAATTTAACATCAAAACTCAGGATTTTCAAGTTTAAAGTTAAATTTTCCAAATTTTCACATAATGCACCGAAATACCCTCGGGTCACCCAGGACCCCAACCAAATATACATACAAGTTCAAAAATATCATATGAACCTACTTGAATCGTAAAAATACCAATCTGAGGTCGTTTACTAAAACTGTTCATCTTGGTCAACTGTAGCCTTTTTTAAACTCAAAAATTACATTTTCCTCAAAATCTTACATAAACACTTTCTAAAAAATGACGCGGACCATGCACGCAAATCAATAAATATGAAACGAAGATATAGGAGGTCCCGAAATACTGAAATTAAAGCTAGTACTCAAAACGACTGGTTGGGTCGGTACATTCTCCCCCACTTAAATATACATTTGTCCTCGACCATGCCAAGAGTCATTGCCAAGCCACCAAATCACTGTATAACCTCTCCATACACATACCCGTGGGCGATCCCATGTCACCTCTATCCATGTAAGCCTAACAACGCAACTTTACAGAAGATCATACTTCTTCCTTAGCCCATAAACCTTAGAACCCAATCCTCAACATCTGAAACTCACCATAAGACTTGAATCTCATATTTGTACAATGTATATGTCTGAACAAGCTGAATCAAGCCGTAACCATAACCCAAGGTATAATCACATGATATTCCACATAACGCATGTAACGACCCGACCGGTCGGTTTGAGCTCTAGCACGCCGTCCGATAATTTGAGGTCGTGAGTAGCTTCACTTCAGGTATTATGACTTGTGTGTGTGGCCAGAATTCAATTTCGGGAAGTTCGGAGTTGATTTGGAAAGAAATTTCTAAATTCGAAAGCTTTAAGTTGGAAAAATTGACTAAGGTTTGTATTTTGAGTAAACGACCTCAAAATCAAGATTTGAAGGTTCCAATAGGTTCGTATGATGATTTTAGACTTGGGCGTATGTTAGGATTGAGTATCGGATCTTCCGTGAGCATTTCGGCGCTTATTACGCAGGGTTGGCATTTTAAAGGTTTAAGAATTTCCTAAGTTTGGTTTGAAGTGGGATTTGGTGTTATCGATGTCTGTTAGGAATTATAAGACTTAGAATGGGTTCGTATTGGGATTCATGACCTTTACGTAATGTTTGGCATCATTCCGAAATATTTTGATATATTTCAGACGCATTCGTCGAAGTTTGAAAGTTTGAAAGTTAAAGAAGGATGTCAATCGTCGATTCGTAGTTTCAATGTTGCTTGTCGTGATTTTAGGCCTCGACTAAGTTCGAATGTGTTTTGGGATGCATTGGTATAATTGGTCAAGGTTGTGAGGGCCTCGGGTGGATTCCGGATAGTTAACGGAACAAATTTTGGACTTAAGGAAAAAGCTAGGAAATTTTGGTTGTTGGTGCAACCGCTTCTGCGGAAGCTTCATCGCAGAAGCGAGGCAGTAAGCCGCAGAAGAGGCTGGGAGTAGACTGGGCAGAGGTCGCAGGTGGGATGAAATTCTCGTACCTGCGTGATCGCAGATGCGACCACTGAAGGGCAGAAATGGATTTTGTTAGGGAAGGCTGGGACCGCAGATGCGGTCGAATTCCGCAAAAGCAGAACCGCATCTGAAGATGAAATATTGCAGAAGTGAAGGTGCAGAAGCACTGGAGGGGCCGCAAATGCGGGGGTTGAGGGGCTTGAAGGGAATCACAGAAGCGGCCATTGGCTCCGCAGATGCGAAATGGTCGCTCGACAGTGTTGTTTTAAGAACGCGATTTGGCCATTTGTCTTGCATTCTCTCTTGGTTTGGGAGATATTGGGAGAGCTTCAAGTGGAGGTTTTCATCATCTATGGCAAGGTAAGTTATTCCCACCTATTGTAAGTTAAATACATGAATTCTATAAGGATTTAAACATGAAATTTAGTAGCAATTATGGAGATTTTGTTAGAAAACCTAGAAATTGGTATTTTTGGAATATGACCAAAATATTGGACATGGAATTAGGAATAAATTATATATTTGAGTTCATCGTTTTATGGGTAAAGTTTATCTTTGAATATTTTCGAAATGCAGGCACGTAGGCCCAAGGATTGACTTTATTGACTTTTTGAGCGGAGTTGGGAATTGTTATAAATTAATCAATTATGGGTAATAGGGTATATATTTATGGATTTTCACATTTGTTTGACTAGTTTTGGAGAGACGAGGATCAGTTTGAGGTGCTGGAGAGGTGTTGGAGCCGGTTATGGAATTTCATAGTAAGGTAAGTCTCATGTCTAACTCTGTGAGGGGAAAACTACCCCTAGTTGATGTATTGGATATGTGCTACTTGTTGTGGGGGCTACGTACGCACGAGGTGAAGAGAGTCTATACATAGCTAGATTCATGTTATTGTCCGAGTAGACATAAGTTCACATCATGCTATAATTGTACTATATTGGGTTATCCTTACTCGTTTAATTTCTTTATTTTGCATTACGACTTGAGACTAGACTTGCGTAGAGTGATAGACTTGGTATTGTAGAGATATCACGGGCTTCATGATTAGCCACGAAATAATTGTAGTCTCCTTATGAATTTCTCCCGCGTTGTGCGTTTTCATCAAAAAGCTTCCTTAAATTTCATAACTCACACGTTTATTCATGAGTGGGGTCAAGGACCCATTAAAGCTTCTTATTCTAATGGGATAGAGCCGTTCGCCTCGGTAGTATAATAGATATATCTATGGTTCGTGTTGTTCGACCCTTGGTAGTGAGCACATTATGATGGGATCGGGTCGTTCACCTCGGTAGGATTTTGTATCACACTCTAGTGGGAGCGGGTCGTTCCCCTAGAGAATAAAATAGATGTATCTATAGTTTGTGTCATTCGACCCTCGGCAGTGCACATATTATGATGGGAGCGGGCCATACGCCTTGGCATTTCTATAAAATACTCTTATGAAATCGTGCGTAATAATTGACAAGCAGCCAGTATATCTATTAATTTTCCTTATTTGACTTGTGATGACCCATATGGTGAGGTCTAATATATATACTCCGATTTAAGAGGTAACTACTAGCTGAGAGCTTGAGTTATTGCTGAGAGGAGAATTTTACCACGTATTTATACTTGTTATTTTGTTTATTTATTCTGCCTCACATATGTTTACTTCTTACTATTCATGATTTATTGGACCACTAGTAAGTGTCTATATCTACCCATCGGCAGTACTTCTCTGGGGTTAGGTTAGATACTTACTGGGTACGCGTTAATTTATGTATTCATGCAACACTTGCTGCACGTATTGTGTAGGTACATATATGTCTGGTGGTCTTTTGGGCGCAAAGGCGCGGCTTTACGATCCGTAGTATACAGAATCTCCATTAGTGTTATTTATTTTCCCCGTCTAACTTGTATTCCAGACGGTTGTTTTATTATTATTGTACTCCTTAGTAGATGCTCATGCACTTGTGACACCAGATTTTGGGGGTTCCTACTGGTTGTTAGTTATTGTAGTTCATGTAATTATTATCATTTCTCCTTTAAATTTATATTTTTATATAGGAATGGGAAAATAAAATCATGGGTTTTGCACGAGTATCAACTTTTATACTATTTAATTAATGGAAATTATGATTTCATAGTAATAAAATGAGTAATTAAGTTGATCAATCACCATTGGCTTGTCTGACTACAGTGTTAGGCGCCATCACGGCCATTAGTGGATTTTTGGTCGTGACAGCTTGGTATCAGAGCGTTAGGTTCACTTATGTCTCACAAGTCATTAGCCAGTCTAGTAGAGTCTTGCGGATCGGTACAGAGATCTTTGTACTTATCTTCGAGAGGCTACAAGGCTATTAGGAGCACTTCCCTTCTTGATTCCTCATCGTGTGATTTGATTCCTTTGAGGCTTGTGCCTTTATTTCCTTCATACTCAATCTTACGCGACGTAGGGAATTTGTTGTCAACTGGGTGTCGAGGAGTTCTATTGTTACTACAGACGTGGTGCAGGATGTTTTTCTCTACATGTTCGGGAAGGCTATTATTGTCGCCTTGCGGAAGGATGTTATTTTGTTCCAACTCAATATATGTATTCCCTATGGTTTCGAGACTATGCAGGAATGGCTATGATGTCTATGCATTATTATCGCACAATGTTGGTGTGATAGTAGGGTGCTTGTTTATGTGTCGAGGCAGTAAATGACTTGAAATGGAGGATTTCTCAGCGCATGATTTAGAGATTCAGCATTCAACTCCATCAAGGGAAAGGCAATCGGACCATGGATGTTCAGGACTTAGTTGATAAAGTGACGGGACTTGGTATTTTCGAGCGTGGTGGAATTCTCTTTTGTGATGTGGTATCGTTGTCATTGTTGGAACGCACTAAGGTTCACCGGTGTTATTGTCTTCTTCGATTTGCCTTCAGTGTAGGATGTTCGGAAAGTGGCGCCTAACAAGCGGTTGTTAGAGATAGCGGAGTGTAGCGGTTTCGTAATCAAAGTGATGTTTCTAGTGTTGATGGCTCGAGAAAGATGATCTTCTAGCAAGTCTGGAGTTCGTAGCAATTCATTAGTTCCGGTGCTACACGTATGGATGTGATTTAAGGCAGCATTCGAGTAGCGGAGTATGAGGAAGGACATGGCAGGAGGTTATCTCACGGTGTTTGGATTACTAGCAGGCCAAGTATGAAAAGCGGAGGTCGAGAAGTTGCTTAAAAGAGATGGTTTGACCGAAGTGGGAGTGGCAGAGTAGCGTATGGATTCTGTGGTAGGATAGCCATGTACCTTGAGGAATATTAGAGCGATTTGGGAGGCATGGTAGAAAGTGGCTAGGTCCACTCATTATAATTGGAATGGTGGTTACTATAAGGAAAAAGATTGAATATGGTAGAAAGGAGTTTGCTTGAAATAAAGGGGGGTGTGAAGATTTGATTGTCATTTCCTATGCGACATGACTCAGGGTTTGAAAGGTATTGTTGAACTTTCAGTTCATGTCAATGTGGAAGGAACAGACTTGTACAGTTGGTGGATGAGCATGGGCTCAGGAGGGTTTACTGATTTCATAGTAGTTGTACCCGGTGCAACGTTGTGGGATGATGTCGGTATGGAAATTCCATAGGTGAGTTATCTCCTGTGAGAAGGTCAGTGGTTGGTTGATTTTTATGAAGTTTCTACGAAGAGTACTACTTACTACTTGGCAGCAGGTCAAATATGTGATCGTGGCTGACAATTCGGAATGTTCATGAGAAGTTTAACAAGAGATTTTGAGGAATTTGGCGGGTTAAAAGTGCGAGATCATGGTTATTGAGAAGGAGGAATCATTGTGGGCTCTACATTATGTGATGGTAGCTTAAAGCTAAGTGGGGGAGCCCACCATCTACGATTGGATCGCGTGGTTGTCTGCTTGTGCAGCTTCTGGTTATCGATACATTGGTGGATTATGTATGACTAATAAAAGAAAACATCAGGGGTAATTCGAGCAAAGGATTTGATGAATGTGTGCTATATTACGCCTTAAATTCATCCGCTTGTTTCTTTGGGAGTGTTCATTTGCTGATAGCGCACTAGAGTTTGGCTTATATTCAGGACCATATCAGAGTGGGTGACTCTCAACAGTGGTTCTAATGGGTTCATTATATGGCTCAAGACTGGAATTTTGCAGTAGGGTGTGAAGAACACTTAGGGAATTTTCTATGTTCCCATCGGGTCTGCGGGGCAGTATTGGAAAAATGGGAGAAACGATTTCGGATTCACGAAAGGTCTTTTAGAATGGGTGTACCAGTTGGAGATGCTATTATGCGCGTGAGGAAGGTATACGATGGTTCATGAGTATTGAGACAATGTGATCTCGTGATTTGGGTCACTCGGGATGAGTGTTGATCGAGTTTTGTTTTGTATTTGAATGGAACTATTATTATTTTAATGCATGTCAAGAGTAAATCGGAGGAAGTTGGTTGGTTGGTAATGGTTTGAATCAACGTGATAGTGGCAATGATCAGTTCCTTCAGCGTGTGAAGTTATACATATGGGTTGTGGTGGTACGTGCATGCTCGACATCCACTACGACTCGATAGATTTGGGAGGTATTAGATTCAATGGCCTTATGGTGTAAATGGATTCCTCAAGAGTCATGGCGGTTTAGATAACGACTTGAGGTCTGTATTTTTCTCCGGTTTGGGAATTTAGTTGCTTGTTGCATTGGTTCTTCTGATATGAGCTAAGTGAAAGGTTTCTAGCCAAGAAAGTATTTATTCTACTAATTGTTCAGGGGTTATGATAAATTCATGTATTCTCGTGTAGTGGCATAATAGGTACGGTGAGCGACATGGGAATTTGAAAGTTGAGGATCAAGGTTGCGGTTCGGTGTTGACAAGAATGTCACGAGCTCGGATGTGCCGGGAAGAATTTAGATGTTCAGAGTAAGCTGACATTATCCTAGTGTCGCCTGGGAATGGTGTTCTGTGGAATGAGCATTGTGTATTGATTTGCTGGTTCTTGAATTGCTTTATAGATTAGTACGGTTGGTGGTATGGAGGTGCACACTTTTCTACCTAGTGCGGAAGGTCATGGGAGCGTACCCCACAGGGAGATTTGTATAAGTGTGACATGTTAGTCACTTGATTATTAAAGATTGAATCCAAGCATGGAGATTATGGTACTATGATTAATGTGAGAGCTTATTCCTGGAAGGCTCTCTATTCCTTTGGTTGTGAACTATGGGAGTTTGTTCCGGATTGAGACGGCTTGATTATTTGCACATGTGTTGTGATCCCGTGTAGCTTGTAGTATTATATGAGCAGGATGACTCTCGAGATGCAGGTCATTTATTGCACCTTAGCTGTACTTGGGTTTTATAGCGTATGGCGCTATCTCTCTCCCCAGGCTGGTATTTTCGCACTTGGCATGCTTGTGGTCGATATTCGATATTTCGTAGCTATAAGAATTATGGCTTGATGTGTATTTCCTTATTTATTGTTATGTGTGGATCGGGTGGCACGCCACAATGGGTACGTTGTTTGGATCGGTTTGCACGCCACAACAGTATCATGTTTGGGTCGGGTTGCACGCCTCAACGGTATCATGTGTGGATCGGGTTGCCCATCGCAACGATGAGATGTTGAGTACGGTTTCCTATATCTAGTGCTGTGTATTTTGTTTCTCATTCTCTGAGAAGGGTTCATAGCATATGTTCGATCATGTATTTGTTACGCGGGCTGGGTAGTTCTTTTATAGAGTTTGTTTTTCCTTATGTATCACATTCGAGTTTGTAACGTGTTGGCGCATTATTAGCATCATATGAGATTTTGCCAGTGTTTGAGATGGCTTATTGCCTACGTGGCTTGTACTGGGTGAGACGAGGTTATTGGACCTAGGATCAGTGCGATCGGAGTTATGGAGAGTCTATTAAAGCGCATATATCGTTATTCTATTCAAAATGAGGTAATGTCCTAGTCGGGAGGAGAGACTTCATGATTTGTTATTGTGGCAGGTGGTTATTAGTTCTACACATCTTGTCTCTCGTGGCAGTATTGCGAGAGTTGGAACTTATATGCATCATGAGGTGTATTGCAGGCAACAGATTGACTAAATAAAAGGGAGGATCTTTAATCTGGTTCAAGCTAATGTGCTTAGCTGGGTTGTGATGGCACGGGCTGGTGCACAAGGTGTTAAACAGTGATTTTGGACAACTCCGAGGCAGTTCTTGGCACGTTCGAGGACGAACGTATGTTTAAGTGGGGGAGAATGTAATGACCCGACCAGTAGTTTTGAGCTCTAGCGCGTCATCCGACGGTTTGAGGCCGTGAGTAGCTCCACTTCAGGTATTATGACCTGTGCGTGTGGCCGGAATTGCATTTTGGGAAGTTCGGAGTTGATTTGGAAAGCAAATTCTAATTTCGGAAGCTTTAAATTGAAACAATTGACTAAGGTTTGAATTTTGAGTAAACAACCTCGGAATCAGAATTTAAAGGTTCGAATAGGTTCGTATGATGATTTCGTACTTGGTCGTATGTTCAGATTGAGTATCGGATCACCTCGGAGAATTTTGGCGCTTATTACGGAAGGTTGATATTTTGAAGGTTAAAGAATTTCCTAAGTTTGGTTTGAAGTGGTCTTTGGTGTTATCGATGTTTGTTCGGGATTCCGAGCTTTGGAATGGGTTCGTATTAAGATTCATGAACTGTACGCAAAGTTTGGCGTCATTCCAGAATGTTTTGGTATGGTTCAGATGCGTTCCTCGAAGTTTGAAAGTTCAAAAGTTAAAGAAGGATTTCAATCATCGATTTGTAGTTTCGATGTTGTTTGGTGTGATTTGAGGCCTCGACTAAGTTCGTAATATGTTTTGGGACATGTTGGTATAATTGTTCAAGGTCGTGGGGGCCTCGGGTGGATTCCGAATGGTTAACGTATCGGATTTTGGACTTAAGGAAAAAATTGGGGAATTCTGGTTGATGGTGCAACCGCTTCTGCGGAAGCTTCATCGCAGAAGCGGCCTTTCAGAAGCAAGGTATTGAGCCACAGAAGCGGCTGGGAGTAGACTGGGCAGAAGTTGCAAGTGCAAAGAAATTCCCGCACCTGTGTGATCGCAGATGCGACCACTAGTGCGCAGATGCAGATTTTGCTGGGAAAGGCTGGGATCGCATATGCGGTCGAATTCTGCTGAAGCGGAACCGCACCTGCGGATGAAATATCACAGAAGCACTGGAGGGGCCGCAGATATGGAGGTTGAGGGGCCTAAAGGGAAACACAAAAGCAGCCATTGGCTCCGCACATGCGAAATAGTCACTAGGCAGTGTTGTTTTAAGAACATGATTTGGCCATTATTTTGCATTCTCTCTTGGTTTGGGTGATTTTTGGAGAGCTTCAAGTGGAGGTTTTCATAATCTATGGCAAGGTAAGTTATTCCTACCTATTGTAAGTTAAAATACATGGATTCTATAAGGATTTAAACATGGAAATTAATAGAAATTGTGGGGGTTTTGGTAGAAAACCAAACAATGAGTATTTTTGGAATTTGACCACGAAATTGGACATGCAATTAGGAATAAATTATATATTTGAGTTCGTGGTGTTATGGGTAAATTTTATCTTCGAATATTTTCGGAATTCGGGCAAGTAGGCCCGAGGGTTGACATTATTGACTTTTCGAGCGGAGTTGAGAATTGTTATAAATTGATTAATTATGGGTAATATAGTATATATTGATGGATTTGCACATTTGTTTGACTAGTTTAATAGAGACGGGCATCGATTGGAGGTGCTGAAGAGGTGTTGGAGCTTGTTATCAACCTTCGGAGCGAGGTAAGTCTCCTGTCTAACTCTGTGAGGAGAAAACTACCCCTAGGTGATATATTTGATATGTGCTACTTCTTGCGGGGACTACGTACGCACGAGGTGACGAGAGTTCGTACATAGCTAGATTCATCTTATTGTCCGGGTAGACTTAGGTTCACACCATGCTATAATTGTACTATAGGGGGTTATCCTTGCTCTTTTAATTCCTTTATTTCTCATTATGACTTGAGACTAGACTAACGAAGAGTGATAGACTTGCTATTGTAGAGATTTGACGGGCTTCATGATTAGCCGTGGAATAATTGTACTCTCCTTGCGAATTTCTCCCGCGTTGTGCATTTTCATCGCAAGCTTCCTTAAATTGCATTCTAATGGGATTGGGCCGTTTCCCTCGGTAGTATAATAGATACATTTATGGTTCGTGTCGTTCGATCCTCGACAGTGCGCACATTATGATGGGATCAGGCCGTTCGCCTTTGCAGGATTTTGTGTCAAACTCTCATGGGAGCGGGTTATTCGCCTCGACAATATAATAGATGTATCTATGGTGCGTGTCGTTCGACCCTCGGAAGTGCACATATTATAATTGGATCGGGTCATATGCCTCAGCATTTCTATAAAATACTCTTATGAAATCGTGCTTAATAATTGACAAGCAGCCAGTATATCTGCGAGTTTTCCTGATTTGAACTGTGACGACCCATCTGGTGGGGTATAATATATATATATATATATATATATATATATATATACACTCCAATTAAGGTGGTAACTACTAGCTGAGAGCTTGTGTTATTGCTTAGAGGAGATTTTTACCACGTATTTATACTTGTTATTTCGTTTATTTATTCTGCCTCACATGGTATTTGGCCAAATTCTGAGCGAAAACATGGTATCATTCTTCCAAATATTCATCGTTCCAATATGATAGTGCAATTCTTATGTCTAGAAACCTTGTTTAATCCAATATAAGTAAACCAACTGACAAGTTGCTACCAAAAGCCACATGGAGCCCCGCACAATACGGTTCGTACACCAAAGAAATATTAACTCAGGTACGATAGGTAATAGTAAAAGGATCAAATAAAATGTCTACCTAACATGTTAAACAGACAGGGTAATATTGACATCATCATATGAAGTATTTCCATAAGGTAGAAGCAAAACACACGAAATAAGCATAAGAAATCGCATCCCATATCAATCCGATCCCACACACTACCGTTGCAGTACGCAACCCAATCCAATCATATCAATCCGCATAGTGGTACCTATCGAGCCATAATGCTCGGTCACACTAATCACACGTGCGTCAATGTCAAGCATAATAGAGTGCATAAATATAACTGTGGGAAGATGATTAGGCATAAAACAATACTGAGAAAGAAAAGCGCAACTATGGTGCAATAAGTAAATCAACATCTTGAGGGTCATGTCGCCCATAACGCCATAAGGCCTAAACAGGATTACAACATGTGTGCGAATAGTTGTGTAATCCTTACAAACTGTCATAGCATAAGGGAAAAACACATAACATAGACCTGATGTAACGACCCGGTCAGTTGTTTTGAGTGTATTAGCCCCAATCCCCTATTTACAGCTTCTCTCGCATCTTTTTCTGCTTATGAGACTTGCCGGGAGGTTTTGTTGTGATTTGGGGCACTTAGTCTCTAAAACGGAAGCTTAAGTCTTAAGCTTTTGACCGTAGTCGGAACTGTATGAAGACGACTTTGGAATGGAGTTTCGTTGGTTCTGTTAGCTCCGCTGGGTGATTTTGGACTTAGGAGCGCGTCCGGGATGTGATTTGGAGGCCGTAGTAGAATTAGGCTTGAAATGGCAAAAGTTGAATTTTTTGGAAATTTTGACCAGAAGTGGACTTTTTGATATCGGAGTTGGATTCTGATTCCGTAAGTTAGAGTAAGTCCGTAATGATGAATATGACTTGTGTGCAAAATTTGAGGTCAATCGGATATGGTTTGGTAGGTTTCGACATCGGTTGTAGAAATTTAAAGTTTCAACTTCATTAAGTTTGGATTGGAGGATGATTTATGTTTTCTTGTTGTTTGATGTGATTTGAGGGCTTGACTAAGTTCGTATGGTGTATTAGGACTGGTTGGTATGTTTGGTTGAGGTTCTGAGGGCCTCGGATGAATTTAGGATGCTTAACGGATCATTTTGGACTTGTGAAAGATAGCAGATTTTCTGGTTTTCCCAGTTGCTGGTTTCCTTCTTCCCGTTCGCGAAGAGGAGCTGGAGGCAGGAGGAAGATTGTTCTTTGCGTTCGCGAGATGGGTTTCGCATTCGCGTAGAGAAAGTTGAGCGGCTGGGACCCCAGGCCCTTTTTCCTATGCGTTCGTGATGTTGGTCCGCGTTTGCATAGGGTTGAGTTGAGTGGTCTTCGTGTTCGCGACAAGGGTATCGTGTTTGCGAAGAAGGATTTTCCTGGGTAGAATATTATATTACAAAAATGAAGGTTTGGCCATTTTTCTCAAAACATGAGTTTGAGAGCTCGGATTCGAGCGAGATTTTATGGGAGTTTAAGAGACATCAATTGGGTAACGGTTCTTCACTTGATGTTTGTTATATCCCACTAATATATCACTAATTTCATCTTTTAATTTCGCATGTGGCTGAAAATTTTGGAAAAAATGGGAAGAAGTTCTTCAACTAAGATTTTGGGTTTTGATTGAGATTTTGATATCGGATTTGGATACTTTTGGCACGAGTGAACTCGTGAGTGAATGGGCTTTCGGGTTTTGTGACTTACGTCGGATTTCGAGATGTGGGCCCGGGGGGAGGGGTTGAGCCTATTTCGGATTTCTTCTTATAAATTCATGTTTTTTTTGTGGAATTGCTTCCTTTAGCCTATATTAATTATATCGTACTGCTTATGGCTAGATGCAGGCCATTTGGAGACTGATTCGAGGAGAAAGGCATTTCAGAGTTGCATTTTGCGCGATTTGAGGTCAGTAACAGTCTTAAATCTGGTCCTAAGGGTATGAAACCCCGGATTTTGGTATGATGTGATTATTTTGGAGGTGACGCACATGCTAGGTCACGGGCGTGTGGGCGGGCACCGCGGGCGATTGTGACTTGGTCCATCCCGTGAGACTGCAAAGTTGAATAGCTTATTGTTAATTACAAGTTCCCTCTGTCTTCTAGAATTTGATTGCCATTCATATTAGAAACCATGCTTAGGACATATGATATCATTGTTGGGACTCGCACTGGTCGGGTACTTGTTGAATTAGCTGCTATTTGTTGTCTTGTAATAAGGCACTATTTTACTTGCATGTCATATCTCTGTTTCCTCTTGTTTGCTTGTTGATACTTGTTATTATCTCTTTTGGACTTATTTGTATGATTACTGTTAGCCTGAGAGGCTGGAGAGGTTAGTAACTGAGATAGGGCCTAAGTGCTGAGCTGTGAGCTATGTGAGTGTATATAGATCGGGTTGCACACCGCAACGAGCCTGAGGGATGACTGTATATGGATCGGGTTGCACGCCGCAACGAGCCTTATGGCTATTTATGGATGGTGGATCGGGTTGCATGCCGCAACGAGCCTTATGGCTACTTATATGATTGGATCGGGCTGGACACCACAACGATATAGTGCTTGGGCTGAAGGAGCCCATCCGGAGTCTGTACATCCCAGTGAGCGCAGGTACCTATTGAGTGTGATTATTGAGGGCTGAGAGCTGAGTGTCTAAGCTATTAGGAGCTTGAGTGATTGTTACCCTGAAAGGTTGCATTTCTTTCCTTTGTTTCTGTACTTAGTTGAATTATGTCATTGTTCTGAACTTCTAGAAAAAATTATTGTATCCGATTTATCTGAACCGAGTAAATGTACATCTGACTTAATTTACATTGCCACAATCGAATCATGTCTACTTTAATTGCTGAAACTACTAAAGTGAATAGTAATTGTATAGCTCGTCACTACTTCTCAGTTCTTTATTTATTTTTGTTACTTACTGAGTTAGTTTTACGCGCGCTACACCCTGCACTTCATGTGCAGATCCAGGTGTATCCGGTTACGGAGGATGTTGGTCTCGTGTGTGGTTGAGTATCGGAGATTCACAAGGTAGCTGCTGACGTTCGCAGTCCTTGTCTCTCCTTTCTTGTTATCTTTCTTTTCTATATTGGCATTTAGACAAACTCTTGTGGACACTGTTTCTTAGACTGGTTGTTTAGAAGCTTATGACTTGGTGACACCCCGATGTTTGGGGCTAATTTCCCGCGTTGTATTTTGAGTTTAACTCCTATCTTTATGAAACCTCTATCATATCAAGCTTTTGGTTTATTTTTGTGAAACATTTGAAGTATTTTGAAAACACGGCTTGCCTAGTAACATCGATAGGCGCCATCATGACAAGTTAGGGTTTTGTGTCGTTCGAGGATGAACGATTATTTTAAGAGGGGATGATGTAATGAACCAGCCAGTCATTTTGAGTGTATTAGCCCCGATCCCCTATTTACTACTTCCCATGTATCTCTTTCTGCTTATGAGACTTGCCGGGAGGTTTTGTTGTGGTTTCGGAGTGATTTGGGATACTTAGTCCCTAAAACGGAAGTGTAAGTATTAGGATTTTGACCGTAGTCAGAACTATTTGAAGTTCACCCCGGAATGGAGTTTCGTCGGTTCCATTAGCTCAGTTGGGTGAATTTGGACTTAGGAGCGCACCCGGAATGTGCTCTGGAGGTTCATACTATAATAAGGCTTGAAATGGCAAAAGTCGAATATTTGGAGATTTTGACCGAAAGTGGACTTTTTGATATCAGGGTCATATTCCAATTCTGGAAGTTGGAGTAGGTCGATAATGTTGAATATGACTTGTGTACACAATTTGAGGTCAATCGGACGTGGATTGATAGGTTTCGGCATCGTTGTAGAAATTTGAAGTTCAAGTTCATTAACTTTGGATTGGAGGGTGATTCATGTTATGTTGTTGTTTGATGTGATTTAAGGGCTAGACTAAGTTCATATGGTATTTTAGGACTAGTTGATATGTTTGGTTGAGGTCCTGGGGGCCTCGGGTGTGTTTCGGATGCTTAACGGATCATTTTGGACTTGTGAAAGATGGCAGAATATTTGGTTTTTCCAGTTGCTGGTTTCCTTCTCCGCGTTCGCGAAGAGGAGCTGGAGGCAGGAGGAAGATTGTTCTTTGCGTTCGCGAATGGGTATTGCATTCGCGTAGAGAAAGTTGAGCGGCTGGGACCCCAGACCCTTGTGCCTATGCGTTCGCGATGTTGGTCCGCATTCGCATAGGGTTGAGCTGAGTGGTCTTCGTGTTCGCGACAAGGGTATCGCGTTCGCATAGGGTTGATATCGGATTTGGATACTTTTGGCACGAGTGAACTCGTGAGTGAATGGGCTTTCAGGTTTTGTGACTTTCGTCGAATTTCGAGACGTGGGCCCAGGGGGGTTGAGCCTATTTCGGATTTCTTCTTATAATTTTGTGTTTTGTTTGTGGAATTGATTCCTTTAGCCTATATTAATTATATCGTACTGCTTACGGCTAGATTCGGGCCATTTGGAGACTGATTCGAGGGGCAAAGGCATTTCAGAGTTGCATTTTGCGCTATTTGAGGTAAGTAACAGTCTTAAATCTGGTCCTAAGGGTATGAAACCCCGGATTTTGGTATGATGTGATTATTTTGGAGGTGACGCACATGCTAGGTGACTAGCGTGTGGGAGTGCACCACGGGGGATTGTGACTTGGTCCATCCCGTGAGACTGTAAAGTCGAATAGCTTATTGTTAATTACAAGTTCCCTATATCTTCTAGAATTTGACTGCCATTCATGTTGGAAACCACGCTTAGGAATATGATATCAGTGTTTGGACCCGCAACGGTCGGGTACTTGTTGAATTAGCTGTTATTTGTTGTCTTGTAATTAGGCACTGTTTTACTTGCATGTCATATCTCTATTTCCTCTTGTTTTCTTGTTGATACTTGTTATTATCTCTTTTGGACTAATTTGTATGATTACTGTTAGCCTGAGAGGCTGGAGAGGTTAGTGACTGAGATAGGGCCTAAGTGCCGAGCTGTGAGCTATGTGAGTGTATAAAGATCGGGTTGCACGCTGCATCGAGCCTGAGGGATGACTGTATATGGATCGGGTTGCACGCCGCAATGAGCCTTATGGCTATTTATGGATGGTGGATCGGGTTGCATGTCGCAACGAGCCTTATGGGTACTTATATGATTAGATCGGGCTGCATACCACAGCGATATTGCGCTTGGGCTGAAGGAGCCCAACCGGAGTCTATACACCCCAGTGAGCGTAGGTACCTATTGAGTATGATTATTGAGGGCTGAGAGACGAGTATCTGAGCTATTAGGAGCTTGAGTGATTGTTACCCTGAAAGGTTGCATTTGTTTCCTTTGTTGCTGCACTTAGTTGAATTATGTCATTGTTCTGAACTTCTGGATAAAATTATTGTATCCGGTTTATCTGAACCAAGTAAATGTACATCTGACTTAATTTACATTACCACAATCGAATCATGTCTACTTTAATTACTGAAACTACTGAAGTGAACAGTAATTGTATAGCTCGTCACTACTTCTCAGTTCTTTATTTATGTTTGTTACTTACTGAGTTGGTTGTACGTGCACTACAACCTGCACTTCATGTGCAGATCCAGGTTTATCTNTGATTGGATCGGGCTGGACACCACAACGATATAGTGCTTGGGCTGAAGGAGCCCATCCGGAGTCTGTACATCCCAGTGAGCGCAGGTACCTATTGAGTGTGATTATTGAGGGCTGAGAGCTGAGTGTCTAAGCTATTAGGAGCTTGAGTGATTGTTACCCTGAAAGGTTGCATTTCTTTCCTTTGTTTCTGTACTTAGTTGAATTATGTCATTGTTCTGAACTTCTAGAAAAAATTATTGTATCCGATTTATCTGAACCGAGTAAATGTACATCTGACTTAATTTACATTGCCACAATCGAATCATGTCTACTTTAATTGCTGAAACTACTAAAGTGAATAGTAATTGTATAGCTCGTCACTACTTCTCAGTTCTTTATTTATTTTTGTTACTTACTGAGTTAGTTTTACGCGCGCTACACCCTGCACTTCATGTGCAGATCCAGGTGTATCCGGTTACGGAGGATGTTGGTCTCGTGTGTGGTTGAGTATCGGAGATTCACAAGGTAGCTGCTGACGTTCGCAGTCCTTGTCTCTCCTTTCTTGTTATCTTTCTTTTCTTTATTGTCATTTAGACAAATTCTTGTGGACACTGTTTCTTAGACTGGTTGTTTAGATGCTTATGACTTGGTGACACCTCGATGTTTGGGGCTAATTTCCCGCATTGTATTTTGAGTTTAACTCCTATCTTTATGCAAACTCTGTCATGTCAAGCTTTTGGCTTATTTTTGTGAAACATTTGAAGTATTGTGAAAACTCGGCTTGCCTAGTAACATCGATAGGCTCCATCACGACAAGTTAGGGTTTTGTGTCGTTCGAGGATGAACGATTGTTTTAAGAGGGGATGATGTAACGACCCAGCCGGTCATTTTGAGTGTATTAGCCCCGATCCCCTATTTACTACTTCCCACGTATCTTTTTCTGCGTATGAGACTTGCCGGGAGGTTTTGTTGTGGTTTCGGAGTGATTTGGGACACTTAGTCCCTAAAACTGAAGTTTAAGTCTTAGGATTTTGACCGTAGTCGAAACTATTTGAAGTTCACCCCGGAATGGAGTTTCGTCGGTTCCATTAGCTCAGTTTGGTGAATTTGGACTTAGGAGTGCACCCGGAATGTGCTCTGGAGGTTCATAGTAGAATAAGGCTTGAAATGGCGAAAGTCGAATATTTGGAGATTTTGACCGAAAGTGGACTTTTTGATATCGGGGTCATATTCCAATTATGGAAGTTGGAGTAGGTCGGTAATGTTGAATATGACTTGTGTACAAAATTTGAGGGCAATCGGACGTGGATTGATAGGTTTCGGCATCGGTTGTAGAAATTTGAAGTTCAAGTTCATTAAGTTTGGATTGGAGGGTGATTCATGTTATGTTGTTGTTTGATGTGATTTAAGGGCTATACTAAGTTCATATGGTATTTTAGGACTAGTTGGTATATTTGGTTGAGGTCCTGGGGGCCTCGGGTGTGTTTCAGATGCTTAACAGATCATTTTGGACTTGTGAAAGATGGCAGAATTTTTGGTTTTTCCAGTTGCTGGTTTCCTTCTCCGCGTTCGCGAGGCGTGTTCCGCATTCGCAAAGAGGAGCTGGAAGAAGGAGGAAGATTTTTCTTTGCATTCGCGAAGTGGGCGTCACATTCGCGAAGGGGTTGTTAGGCAGTGCATCACGAACGCGAGAAGGACATCACGTTCGTGTAGATAAAGTTGAGCGGCTGGGACCCCAGGCCTTTTTGCCTACGCATGCGCGATGTTGGTCCCACGTTTGCGTAGGGTTGAGCTGAGTGGTCTTCGCGTTCGCGAAGAAGGATTTGCCTGGGCAGAATATAAGATCTCAAAAACGAGGGTTTGGCCATTTTTATCAAAACTTGAGTTTGAGGTAAGTAACAATCTTAAATCTAATCCTAAGGGTATGAAACCCCGGATTTTGGTATGATGTGATTATTTTGAAGGCGACGCACATGCTAGGTCACGGGCGTGTGGGCGGGCACCGCGGGCGATTGTGACTTGGTCCATCCCGTGAGACTGTAAAGTTGAATAGCTTATTGTTAATTACAAGTTCCCTCTGTCTTCTAGAATTTGATTGCCATTCATATTAGAAACCATGCTTAGGACATATGATATCATTGTTGGGACTCGCACCGGTCGGGTACTTGTTGAATTAGCTGCTATTTGTTGTCTTGTAATAAGGCACTATTTTACTTGCATGTCATATCTCTGTTTCCTCTTGTTTGCTTGTTGATACTTGTTATTATCTCTTTTGGACTGATTTGTATGCTTTCTGAGAGCCCGAGAGGCTGGAGAGGTTAGTGAGTGAGATAGGGCCTGAGTGCCGAGTTGTGAGCTATGTGAGTGTATATGGATAGGGTTGCACGCCGTAACGCGCCTGAGGGCTGAATGTAAATGGATCGGGTTGCACGTCGCAACGAGCCTTATGGCTATTTATAGACTGTGGATTGGGTTGCACGTCGCAACAGCCTTATGTCTACTTACATGATTGGATCTGGCTGTACGCCGCATCAATATAGCGCTTGGGCTGAAAGAGCCCCTCTGGAGTCTGTACACCCCTAGTGAGCGCAGCTACCTATTGATGTGATTATTGAGGGCTGAGAGCTGAGTGTCTGAGCTATTGAGAGCTTGAGTGATTGTTACCCTGAAAGGTTGTATTTGTTTTCATTTGTTGCTACACTTAGTTTAATTATGTCATTATTCTGAACTTCTGGAAAAAAATATTGTATCCGGTTTATCTCAACCGAGTAAATGTACAACTGACTAATTTATATTGCCGGAATTGAATCATGTCTACTTTAATTTCCTTATTTATTTTTGTTACTTATTGAGTTGGTTGTACTCACGCTACACCCTGCACTTCAAGTGCATATCCAGGTGTATCCGGTAATGGATGACGTTGATCTCGTGCGTGGTTGAGTATCGGAGATTCACGAGGTAGCTACCGACGTTCGCAGTCCTTGTCTCTCCTTTCTTGTTATCTTTCTTTTCTATATTGGCATTTAGACATAGACTCTTGTGGACATTGTTTCTTAGACTGGTTGTTTAGATGCTCATGACTTGGTGACACCCCGATGTTTTGGGGCTATTGTTTCGCGTTGTATTTTGAGTTTAACTTCTATCTTTTTGAAAACTTTGTCATATCAAGATTTTTGTTTCTTTTTGTGAAACATTTGAAGTATATTTAGAAATCAGCTTACCTAGGGTTTTGGATCGTGACACCAGGGCGTAAATAACATCCATTCAGCCCGATGATATAGCTGCGGTAACAGTTGTGTAAGAGCAAGCAAACTTAATCCGATATAGAATATGCATTCTCATTAGGCCAACAAATAGCCCCTAACCAATATTGATCATTCCCAAATAGGTAAGTAACCTTCCAAAAGTCCACATCAACCTGTCCATGACACATATATTTAACTATCCAATTCTTAACATATCTTCACAGTTCGCAAGCAAGAAATAGTCTACCTATGAGAACATCCAATCTTCAAATCTCTAGAATAACGGAATATCCATATCTGATCCCAACTCCACTACTCAAAAGGCCAACACATCACTTGTGCACAATTATGTCATGGAGGATACCCACATAAATCTTCTTCCCCATGTAGAAAAACCGAAACCTCAGCAGCCAAAAACTAGAAGATCACCATAACACTAGTCAAGCATCTTTATGTCAAAACGCAAGGTGCCTTCTGAAAGGCACGCAGTTCCCAAGTGATACCCAATAGTGCCATTATTCACTTAAACACCTGAATTCATCTATGTCGTCTACAACTCGTGATCTCCCCTTTGAAACTAAACCATAACCTTGTGCTTGCAATTGTTAACCCCACACGGTGCACCGCAGCTGCTAACTCAGGAAAAAATATGAAAATCTCATAATCAAATCTAAATCACAAACAAGACAAACACCTCATCAACCGAGAACAATCCGTTTAACCCAGTTTGGTAGGACATCATCGCACGCAACACACATTCTATACCCGTTAAAATCATCAACTCCGAAATGTGGCCATAACCATCGTGTATTCTTCAAAACTCTCTAACACATAATCAAGTTATTAGAACTGATTTCCTCTATCCGAAATACTCGCTCTGAATGAACCTTCTGCGAATCCGAAGTCATTTCTTGCATCTCTCTACTATTGGCATGTAAAATCATTCTTGACATAGAAATATCGTAGATCCAATCACTATTCACTACCGATCTCAAGCTCTGTCCATTCACAAATTCAAGAGTCCTTAAATGCCATATATGATCTGGAACTCATCAGAACTTTCTCGTTAGCCCTTTTAACTTACTCTAATCCCCAATACACAGCCAATACGCACCGAGCAACTCATGCTTCACCAGCATAGGGCAATTCAAAGAAACAACCATGCAATCCCTTAGCCCAAAAACTGATACAATGTGTGATCATTTTATCCAATCGTTGATAGCAGACTCCCACACTTATCTTGAAGCCATAGAAAACATTATCGACAATCCATGACCCCACCATGATCATAATAACTAGGCCACTAACCAGTCTTCCTGAGCCCGTGCTTTCCAACATCATACAAGAATATGCTTCGTACCACAAGAGAACAACTGAAAGATCTATCACCGCAACTACTGCCAAGACTACACAGCAACTCTGGACGATAACCAAGCACTAATAGCCCTTCCTAATCTATTCTCAATATCACAAACCGCCGGCGCATAGCTGGTACCGAGTGTGAAACATCGTATACGATTGAATATGAGGAAGTAAAAGATATAAGCGCCAAGCGGAAACAAAACTGTACGATGAGGAAAGAAAGAAGGAAGTTTCCTAGTGTTACGACCCGACCAGTCGTTTTGAACGTCTGAATGCAATTCATTGGTTTAATGTCTTGAGCATCTTCATATGGTGTATTATGACTTGCGTGTCTTATTGGTTTTGGTTTTCGAGTGATTCGAAGTTTATTTGGAAGAATGATTTTCATTTTAGAAGCACAAGTTGGGAGAGTTTACCAAGTTTGAGTTTTTGCGAATTTTATCGCAAATCGGTGTTTTAAGTCTCTGATAGGTTCATATAGTAATTTGGGACTTGGTAGTTTTCTCGAAATTGAATTCGTATGTCCCTAGATTGATTTAACTTATTTGCCGGAAATTGGCAATTTAAAGGTTTATAATTTTCCTAAGTTAGACCGTGAATGGACTTTATAGCTATCAGGGCTGGATTTTAGTTTCGGGGTTTGAAATAGGTCCGGTTTGCTATTTGGATCTTTTTTGTAAAATTTGGTGTCATTCGGTGTTCATTTGGCAGAATTCAGACGGTTGTTGCATTTCTAAAGGTTATTGAGTTTTCTTTTGGAAATCATGTATTTTGATGTCTGATTCATGGTTCTATATGTTATGTTGATGGTTTGATTGCACGAATAAGTTTGTATTAAGTTTTTATACTTGTGTTAATAATTGGTGTGGAGCCCCGAGGGCTCGAATGAATTTTGGACGTGTTCTGGAGAGTTTGTGCAATATTCAACTATTACTGGTGCTCTGTTCTCGCATTTGCAAGGTTTTCATCGCATTTGCGATAACTACAATATTGAGATCCTACTTGCTTTTGCAATGCTGGGCTAGGAACAGGGGATTCACATTTGCGATACAAACGTCACAAATTCGACCATCGCTTTTGAGAGGAAATTTTCGCTTTTGTGAAAACTGGCAGTGCGCGTTTGCGAGCTAGTTGTTGCTTTTGAAATGACCTATTATCTTCCCATTTGCGAAGAATTATGTCGCAAATGCGACTTCAACTGTGCTTCTAAAGATTTGCTTTTGCGGACATTTGCTCGCTTTTGCGGGGTTTGCATTTGTGTACCCCGGGTCACAAATGCGATATCTGCAGCATGTTTATAGCTGAGTATTGCGGGACTTAGACTTATTTTATCACCTTTTGAGCCTTAGACTAGGTGGGAGGCAATTGTGTGGAGAGGTTTACATACCAAACTATTGGGTAAGTAATCTTAATCAATTTTCAATTATATTACATGATTATATACTAGATTTAACATCAAATGTATGAGAATCAAAGAGGAAATTTGAGGATTTTCATAAACGTTTTGAAATGAAAATAATTTTTTTTGTTTTGAGAATCGATTTAGACTTGGATTTGAAAACAAAGCACATATATGGACTAGTGGGGTTATGGGTAGTTGGAATATCCTTGAACCCAGGTTTTGACCGGGTGTGCTCGGGTGTTGACTATTGTTGACTTTTGGAAAAGTGTGTAAATATCATAGCTTTATCTATTACAATTAGATTCTCATGTATTGTTTGATGATATTAAGTCATTTTTTGTTCAATTTGAGCCGTCTGGAGGCGAATTTTAAGGAAAAGCTATTTTCGCGGGTTGATATGTCCTAGTTGAGGTAAGTATCTTGCTTGTCTTTGTGTGGGAGAAACTACCCCTTAGGATATGGGTTTGATTGTATTATTTGATTATTTGAAAGACGTGTACATGATGTGACGAGTATGTACACAGGCTTATATGTGGTAAAATGACCAGTTTAGACTCGGAGGCTCTTTCTTGCATTTAATTAGAAATTGTAATGTCATGTTATATCTTTCATTGTTAAATTGCTCTTACATGCTTTACTTGATGTTGTTACCACATGCTCTATCTTTTATTGTCAAGCATTCTCTTATATGACTTAATTGATGTTGTTATCTCTCTTATTATCATGTGCCTTTTAAATGCTGAGTTATTCTCATTTGAAGTTGTTAATTTCATGATGTCTTTTCGTGCTGAATTATTCTCATGCGTTTAGACGTAGTTGTTATTTCATACTATCTTTTTTGTTGTTAAGCTTATGTTATACAATTGAATTAGAAGTTGTCTTTTGTGAGAATACCTTCATTTTTAGTTATTGAAGTTGAAGCTATGAATGCTATTATCACATTGAGATTGAAGTTGTTGATTAGTTAGATATCTTTCCTTATTGATAAATTCTCATTCATTTTTGTTATTATTGTGATTCTTGTAATCATTGTGGTTGACCATGGGCTATATGTTGTGGTAACATTGGTACTATTGATTTTGGCAAAGTGTTGTGACATATGGACACATGTGGTGCGAGTTGTTTATTGTGTTGTGATATTTATACGGATGCAGTGGTATAAGGATAGGGGTTGATATGCATACGATGATTTAAGGTGAGATTTATATGCATGTTGCTAGTAAGGGAATTTCTTGAAGCCACGCAGTGAGATAAGGGGGCTAAAATGTGTGTAGCTATTTCGGAAAAAATATTTTTAAGATAAATGTAAGGCTCATGCGGTGGTATAAGGAAGATTGTGAATATGACATATGATATGTGATTTCGAGGCGGCACCTCGGTTGTGGTTCTTATTCTACATTCTATGTTGGAACGACGTCGTTGATTGAACGGTTGTTGTTTCACCTTAAACCACTTCACTTGTATTTTGATTGTACTTGATATTTTGTTGTTATTCTTGTGTTAGGACAATTGTGACTTCTCGTGTGAGTCGTGCATTTAGGGTAATTTATTGTGTTGCTTTATATGTGCCACCCTGTGCCTCTGTGGTTACTTGGTGATTTGATTGTCAATATTAATTTACTTGCGTAGAGTCAATGTCTCGTATTTTGTTGAGTTGTTGGTAATATAGGCTATTTTAATTAAAAGAATTATTAACATGCCTTATTTATGTGACCCCTTTAGATAGAACTCGTTTTTTCACCCTATTGTAGACTAGTCAAAACAAGATTCTAACTTGTGGTTTCTATGTTGTTGATGAAAGAGAGCTGCCACTTAATATTTAAAGGTATACTAGTGTACCTATTTAAATACTAAAGTCATATTCTTTATTAGTCTACTAATCGGTTAGATTATGAGTAAGGGTTTTTGTTCTTCTAAGGGGAAGGTGTTAGGCACCCCTTACCTGAGGTAGCTCCATAGAACTTAGACTAGATTTAGGACTAATTGCTTGTATTATGCTGAACTAGTTTAAAATGGTATTGTTTACTATATATTATGGCATAATACTTACAAAGGAAGTATGATGTTTAAAAGGGGTATGGATTTATGGAGGAGACTTAGAAAAATAATGTTAGTGTATATATGCTTGAAAGAGCTTGAAAATGTGTGTAATGTTCGTATCTAGGAAAACATGAAAAAGAAAGAGCTATGCAATAAAACACTTTGTACCTAAAGCATGGAAGTTCATGTTACTCTAATAAGATGAAGATGTTATAAAAGTAAGCCTAAGATATATTTCCAAAACTAGGTGAATGATTAACACATTAAACAGGCTTAGAGGTCATGTTTCAAACACACATAAGGGAAAAGATGTTATCATGCTATTACTGCAGAACCAAACACCTGAAATCAAAGAAAAGAGTAGACAGTCCAATTCTTCAACAGTTAATGAGTACAGATATATTTTCCTTTGCAGCTTCTCAAACAGACCAGAAGTACTGATTGTGTAAACTCAAGTCTTGTTTTATCATATGCAAGTTAACAAGGTTACTGGAAGCTTCGGAAGTGTCCACCAAGGTTTCAAACAAATAGCTATAATCAGAACTTCTACACATATCATTAGAGACACTAGAACACACTCAAAGTTTCCACAAGGCTACAAGTGTATGACTTTGAATAGAATTCCTAAGGTTTCATAACAAAACCTCATGCCACCAGCTTTTCCTATGCCCATCTCTCTCTAAGAATGTTAATCTTACACTGACCTCATTTTAGAAAAAAGCAAGTTATTGTATCCAAACAGTAATAACAAGAAGCATAGATGTATGTAGAACTTTAATTCACCTACATATAGATGTTTCAGCCAAGGTTATGATCTGACAAAACAGGATGAGTTTCAATCATTATCAAGTCATGTCAACAATGGCATTCAGAAGGTTAAAGACAGGGAGTTGTTATACTAAGAAAGCTTAACTCAATTGTATAGATTAACATCTTAACATGATGGAGTTGTACCCAACTTATAAAATAGTTAACATTCAGCTACAACAAATATGACTATAACCTATCTTTATGAGAGATAACCTAATCATTACAGAACATATGCAGAATGGTTTATGGTGTTTATAACAGTTGACCTAATTACCTTAGCTTAATGAGACTGTACCATATAAAGAGACTTAGGGATGTGATTAGCAATTAAACATAGATATAAGGCTTTCATAGTAGTGTCTTTGAGGCTCCTTAAGGATCAACAAGAAGCTTATATAAAGAGAGAAATCATTTTAAACATTCAAACTTCACATACTTCAACTAAGTAATGAAGGATTAAACCATGTGCATTCGTGTATGATCTAGTTAGGGTCATCAAACAACAGCTTCAAATATAGAACAACAGAATACTGAAAATATAAAGATCGTAGCAGAACATTGACAAAAATCTGAAGTCTAGGCAAATATGATAAGTCATTAAGACATATTAAGGAACTTAATCATATAAGCTATTTGATTCAGAACAGAAGTCATCAAGGTCACATAACAACTTAGTCAATATTGGTTAGAGACACATGACAGCATAACAACTGACTATAGATCAATAACAAGTCGTTATAACCTAGAATAAATGATTATAGACTAATGACAAACATTATAAATGAAATAATTAATAGAAAGACAGAAGTATGTTCATGCTCTTCGAATGAAACAATCAAATAAGAAAGGGTGGATGTATACTGACCTTTTCTAGGGAAGCAGACCAAACAATATTTAACTTAGCTGTATGAAAACCAAAGCTTCAGGTTTAGAGAAGTGAAAGAACTCGGACAAAACAAAGAGGGATAGTAATTAATCAGAAAGTACTTAGGATTCTAGAAAAGGATTTTATTTTATATTCGTATGAGATTTTTAGGCTCTTGTTAGGTCTGGTTGGTGAGAGCGTTCAAGGCTCTATTTACAGTGTCCTTTAATGGCTTAGGGCTCTAAAAATTCAAACTTGGGAGTGGAGAGTGATGACTACCAGATGATGCAAGCAACATCGAGTGAAAATCTAAGAAACAAAGGTGAAATTAGTGAGGGATTTACCTGAGCGATGAAAAGCTGACCATTGGAAGCAAAAATCAACGGACAAGGCACGGAGACCCAGAGGTCACTGTGTGGTACCTTTGGGTATAGAATATTCATCATGCGATTTCTGAAGAAGCTCCATGCATGCTTCGATTTAACATAACACAAGAGAAATATGAAGATTTTATATTTCATTTGTATTCTAGGGTTTGGGGATTTGGGGGACTTGAAATGGAGTGATGAAACATGAAAGGGATCGACGAGAATTGTGGGTATGAGATATAAAAGGTATGAATCTCTAGTTGATTTGAGACCTTGCACTAATTTGTGCAAGGTTTCTTTACTGGTCAGGTCCGTGAGGTTGAGAGAAATGAGAAAGAAAGGGGAAAGAAGGGTGGCTGGGCAGCAGGGAAATGATTTAGGGTTTGAGGGGGATTGGGTCATCGCTATGGGTTATTGTTGGGAGATGGGATCTAGGTTGTTGATTCTTTAGATCAACGGCCCTGATAATTCAAGTTTTAAATGATTTTAAGGAGAAAATGTAAGGGCCGTTAGATCTTCTGTTTTTAATGGCTGAGATTAAAACCCTAAGAAATTAAAGAATAAAGGAAAAAGGAAAATTAAACATGGACAATTGATAAAATAGATCAACGGTCCAGATCTGTTGTGTTTTCTCTGTGAGTGAGGGAGACGGGTGACGTGGCGTGCTCTGATTGGTTTAAATTGAGTGGCAAGGATTGCCAGCGTGGAATGAAGGTGTTGTTTGGACTAGGTCAGGTCCGAATTTGGGCTTGGTATTTTGCTGGAATTAATATAAAAGATAGCCATTGTGTGTTTAATTGTGCAATTGCAATTGTAGCCATTTAGTCTTTAACCTCTTTAAAATTAATTTAATTAAACTTAATTAACTGCCAATAAAATGCAGTAAAACTATAAATATCCAATATACTACTAATTATTGTAATTAATTATTTATAAAATACTTTATTTTTTAAATTACAGTATTAATTTTGAATTATTAACATAGTAATCTAATTAATCAAAATTTTAAGAAGTAATTCGTTAAATTAATCATAAAACCTTTATGGCATATTTAAGAAATTATTTTAATAGTATTAAAATAGTAAATATATTTGTAATTATATAATACTAATACTGGGAGATTAATTTCAAACTAATACTTAATTAATTTGTAAAATATAGGTGTTTATCGGTAGAAAATACTTTAAAAACATTTATTGTAAATTATAAAGTACAAGTAAATCAATTTTAATAAGGAGGGTCAAAATTGGCCGTCAACAGCTGCCCCTCTTTGACGGGAGACGATGAAAGAGCTTTCGGGCAAACAAATTGAACCAAAGCCAATTTTGTCCCGACTTTAGGCATGCATTGCAGGAATGGCGTGAAGATTATGAGTTGCGGGATTGGGAGTTAAGGAAGATTCTGGAAGGATTATTTGGGAAGTTGGGGCCGAATTCTGGCTTTGAATTGCTTATATACCTTAGGCTTAACGAGGATCGGGCCTCATGTAGTTCTTGAGTGGGGACTTTGAGAAAATGATTCTCGCATGAATTGCCCTAGTATCGTATTATGACAATACTGCGAGACAGGAGATTCCACACTCATGATAGCTTGAATTTGAGGCTTGACTTGAAGGATATGAAAATTTGGAGTTTCACTGGTCGTTTCAAACTTGAGTTCGGATCCTTGGCACGCTAATGAGTTTGTTGTCCCTCATAACGTTGTAGTTTGGTCTGCTAGTTAGAAGAATTTCCACGTTGCGATATTTGTTCTTGCAAAAATGAAATACACACATAACCATATATTGCAATGCAGAATATATTAAGATGTGATGTAAATGATCTAGGAATGATGATATCTAGCTGCCGGCGAGCCGTTATTTGGGATTGGGATAATGGGATACTTGAATTCGACTCGATTTGTTAGTCGGGCTGTGTATTGTTCGGCAGCTGTTGGAGCATTTAAAAAATGTCTCCTCTTGTTGGGAGAGCTTGACTTGTAGAGTGCGTATCCGCTTGTTGGGAGATATTTGCACAAAAATGTGTCTTCGCTTTTTGGGAGAGCTCGATTTGTAGAGTGAGTCTCCACTTGTTGGGAGAGCTTTGCACTAGAATGTAAAGTAATCTCCGTCTAGGAGTAATTGAATTAAAACATAATCGTTCCTGAAGCTGCATGAGCGAAACGTCAAAACATTTAAGATAATAGAAATGGAAAAGAAATGCATGCCCAAGAGATACTCTTGGCTACGAAGATATGTTGTGGCAAGGCTTTGATTTATACAGAATGCTCTGACGTTTGATTTATACAGAATGCTTCGATTAATTGAGATAACGATTTGCTATTTACAGAGCTATAGTTGGTGAAGCCAACGGTTCGTTTTGTACAAGGTGCTCTGATTGGTTGAGCAGGTGGTTTGCTATATACAGGGCTTCAATCGGTGAAGCCAACTGTTCGTTTGGTATAAGGTGATCCGATTGTTTGGGCAGATGGTTTTCTATATACAGTGCGCCTTTTATTCATCAGCGGTCTTACTCCAAGATACCTGCAAAGGATTTACGACTGAGTTTAAGTTGCACCGAAAAATTTAAATAAAGGAAAAGGGGTGATAATCCTAAGAAAGTGGCAGATCCTTCATTTTCCCCTGTGTAGTCCCAACATTTCCTTACGTCATGTTGACCCTACACTCAGGGTGATATTCCTTTGAAGTTTGCTGCTCCGTCAAAACATTCTCCATCCAGGGTATGACTCTGCAATATCTTCTTCGGTGAATAATACCTCTTCGTCGGGAAAGTACGTAGTGAGCGGCTCATAATCCCCTTCCACTGGATTCTATGCGAGGTGGTCGGCTAAATCTTGTTCCTTAATAGCATTTTGGGTTATGTACACATTGTCAAATGCGTTGAGGAGAATTTACCATTTTGCTTGCTATCCGGTAGGCATCGGCTTCTAAAAGATATACTTGAGCGGGTTGAGCCAAGATATCATAGGCGTAGTGTATGCTAACATGTAATGCATTAGTTTCTGGGTAATCCAAGTCAGAGTACAGCAAGTGCGTTCTATCAAATTGTATTTGGCCTCGCATGGTGTGAACTTCTTACTTAAGAAGTAGATGGCTTGGTCCTTTCTCTTGGTTTCATCATGTTGTCCTAATGCACATCCGAAGGCATTATCCAAGACTGACAGATATACTAACAATGGCTTCCCGGGCTCAGGGGGAACCAACACTGGTGGATTTGACAATTACTCCTTAATTCGGTTGAAGGCTTTCTGACAATATTCTATCTATTTTGTGGTAGCGCCCTTTTTCAGTAACTTGAAAATGGGTTCACAAATTACTGTGGACTGTGCTATGAAACAACCGATGTAATTCAGCCTACCTAGGAAACTCATTACATCTTTCTTACTCTTGGGCGGTGGGAACTCCTGAATTGTCACGCCCCGACCTCAGGGAGCGCGACTGGCGCTCAACAGAGTTACCTCGGTCGAGCAAGCCTACACGGTGCCATCTACCCAGCTCACCCACAATTAAAGAGAAGATTACATTTCATTAATTAGTCAGTAAGAAGTCATGTGAACAACACCATTTCATTTCCATTAGTTACGTCCTTAACAAATGTTCAAACTAGTACATTATACAATCATAGTTAAAGTGGAACAGATGATACAATTACAACATTTTTAGTATTAACTTTCCCAACATCAGATACAACCCACACTATGTCTACGGAGACTCTAACAGGAACAAATGCGTGTTATGACAGTGCCGGCAACAAGGCCCCGACTATACCTCAAAACGCTATGTATAAAGGATAGAAAGTACAGGACCCCAAAATGATGTGGGGCTCACCAAATCAGCTCACGGGAGGGTGTGCTGCTATCAGTTAACACTACCACCTGCTATGGAACCACCTGCATCCATTAAATATGTAGCGCCCTCGGCAAAAGGGACGTTAGTACATATGGAATAGTACTAGTATGTAAAACTAAACACTCTCTCAATAGAACGAGAAACAGTAAATAGAGAATAAAACATGAAATTAATAAAACACTCAACCAGTATCAAGGTGTAAAGTTAAGGTTCAAATAGGTCTCGGTAATTTAAGTTGGGAGATCATTAGCACCGATACATCACCGTGTTTTAGCAAGGAGTCCGATCTCAGCCCGACTGGCTAAGCCGTCTCACCCTGAGACGTACCCTCGCAATACCACCATGTGCGCGGCATGGCGTCCTATCTCAACCCGATCGGCTAAGCCCTCTCACTACAATGCCGTGTGGATCGACATCATATCACATCTCCCTAGTAATAATCTCATCCCATTTAAGGGGAAAGCATCTCAACACACCAATCTCATCCCATATAATGGAAAACAGTCTCATCACATTAACACGGGGATTTACCCCTCAGTCACTCCTACACTGGCACGGCGTGTGTAGCTCTGGGGTTAGGTTGTTCCGACTTACCCTTCCTCGGTGGCTAAATGATACTCCCAAAACATTTATTATTAATAGTATTTACTACTCAATTCATATTCTTTTATATGTCATTCATTGTATTGGCATCATTGGCCATAACACAATAACATTCTTAGCACAATGGCCGTACTTCATAATTCATGCTCACAATTCCATTTCAATCATTATCATGGATAATCAGCAACAAGGGCATTCAAATTAAGACTTTAAACACATACTTAAGAAAATTAGGGTCTTAGGCACGTATGATCTCTTATACAATTTGATGTGATCAATTTCATTAGGACTTGACTTGAAGTTACAACATTTTAATACATACTCATACTTCAAATACTCTCCCGAAGAATAGCACAATTTAATAAGAACATTCCGGAACATATTTGAACATACTCATATATATATATACATCATCCAACGCCAAACTTATTCAGAAAAGTCAATTCACAGTGGACAACTCGGGACTTACAAGATCATCATGGGAATTCAATTCTAAGAGAGGATTTTATTCAACACACCTTGCCTCGAGCTTTAAGAATTACTGGAATATTCCATAATTCTTAGTCTCGTTGATCTATTTAGAGATATAGCAAAATTGAACACAAATTAGGAAGCAGTTCATAATTCTAGCTCACTTAAGCATTTTATCAAACACTATGTGTAGTAAGGATCCAAGGTCCTCCTATGGTGGATTCTATCATCCCACTACCCAAAGCTTATCTAAAAGAGCTCAACAATCTTTTCACTACCTTGTATGGTACATGCATGTAAAATAAACAACTCCCACACCCAAGAATTGCTTTACTAATTACCCAATCTCAATTAGAATCACGCAATTGAGGGGTATTGTAAGGCCCCGTAAAATTGCGTAAAGGAATTTAAGGTTTCGTGGTGCTGAAGTAGGCTTACGTGTTTAAAGGAATGTTTTTGGCAGAAAAATGTGTTTCTTGGGTCCATTATGCAGCCGTAGAATAACTATGCGGGTCACAGAATGGCTGCAGAGTGAGGCAGGACTGGGCAGGTTTGGATGCCATTAAGCGACTGCGGTTCATTATGCGACCACATAACAGGTCTGTGGGCCGCATAGTGACCGCAAACTTAGGCAGAGTTGCCCAGTTTCGGAGGTTCATTTTGCGGTCCATTTCGTGGACTGCAGATGCATTATGCGGTCATATATGCGATCGCAGATCCTGTTTCGAAGCTTAATAATTAGGTTTTTATAACCCGACCCTACTTTGTTAAATAGACAATATGTACCATCTTTTGAGCAAAAACCTGATATTTTTAGGGTGAGAGAGTGCCCTAGAGTGGGAGAGAGTTCTTCATCAATTAGTTCTTCAATTCTTGCTCGAATCTTGGAAGATTAAAAAGGAAAACTCACTAAGTCTTTATCCTATAGGTAACATTCTACACCCTAACCCTTAATTTCGAAAGTTAACTAGGAATAGGAAATTAGTAAGATAATTCTTGGGTATGTGATTTGGTTATTTTGCATGCATGTGTTATCAAGGGGTGTAGGAAGATTATTGAGCTAATCAAAATGGTAAAGAATGGATTGTGGGATGATGGAATCCTACATAAAAGGACCTTGAAACCTTAATGCAAACCTAGTGTTTGATAAAATTCTCAAATGGGCTAGAACCATGATCTTCTTCCTAATTTTGGTTCAATTTTTTACATTTCTAAAATAGACCGAAGTTGCTAAGATTTCCGGAACCGTTTAGAGTTTAAGGAAGCTCAAGTAATGTATGTTGGCTAAACTCTTCTCTTAGAATTGAACCCCACAGTATTATTGTAAGTTTCAAGTTGTTCACCACGAATCGATTATTCCGAATTAGCTTTATGACAAGAGATATATGTTCCGCACGTGTTCCAAATATTATTGTTGTGTTGTGTCACTATTGTGAGAACGTGTTCAAGGTATGGATTGTATATCTAAATATTAAAACTTCAAGTTGTGTTTCAAATGAAAACTGCGATGCTAAATTATGTAGACATTGTGCTTGGAATACACCTCCAACCGCATACATTGAGGTAAGGCAGAAAGGCCGCTTTTTATAGAGTTTTAGTATTGTGGAATACACCTCCACTCATATACATTGAGGTGAATCGGCAAGGCCGTTTGTGTAAAGTTTAGGTATAGTGGAATACACCTCCACACATGTACATTGGGGTGAGGCGGCAGGGCCGCTTTGTGTAGAGTTTCTTGTATTGTGAGCGCACCTCCACCCGCATATATTGGGGTGAAGCGGCAAAGCCGCTCAGTGTAAAGGTAGTGGTCGAGAATCCCCAATTAGAAATTTATAAATGTTATTGGAAGGTCTTAACAAATCTGTTTGACTTTTATGGCTACCTAAGCCCTATGATTGTTACTATGATTCATCATATTCATGTTGTATTTCCAAATTCTTTAATAGATATTTTGGTTTTCATACTAGTACATTTCGACATGTACTAATGTCCCTTTTGTCGGGGCCGCTGCATCTTTAATGTATGCAGGTGGTTCCACAGTAGGAGACATTGATCAGTGGTAGCCGTACATCTCTTCCCAGCTAACTTTGTGAGCCCCACTTCATTTTGGGTTCATGTATCTTTTGTTCCTTATGTATTGTGTTTGAGATATAGTCGTAGCCTTATTTCCGGCACCATCATTCTTCTCTTTTGTATCTATTAGAGGTTTCGTAAATATAGTGTGGGTTGTATATTGGTGCTGGTGAAGTCAAATAAGTTATGTTGTATTTGAATTATTTATTCCACTTCCGACTATGAAAATGTGTGTGTAATTTGAGAATTTAAAATGAAGTAACTAATTGTATCGATTTCGTATTGTATATATGGTCTCCTTATCGTATAATTAATGAGAATATGTATTCTCTGTATTCATAAGTGATGTGGGTAGAAAGTATCTAACATGCTTGCTTGACCGGGTTCACTCGGT
>AWOL01S0222716.1:0-11764 GCA_000715115.1 Nicotiana otophora | reverse complement strand
CGGATTTGGATGTGTAGTTCCGGGAATTATAATAGCTTCATTATGTCATTTGGGACTTGTGTGCAAAATTTGGGTCCATTCCGGGTTGATTTGATATGTTTCGGCGCGAGTTTTGAAAGTTGAAAAGTTCAAAGTTCATTAAGTTCGATTTGAAGTGCAATTCGTCGTTTCGATGTTGTTATGCATGATTTGAGGGCTCGAATAGGTCCATATTATGTTATGGGACTGGTTTGTATATTCGTACGTGGTCTCGAGGGACTCGGGTGAGTTTCGGACGAGGTTCAGATTTATTTGGATCATTTTTGGCTAAAGTTTCTGGTGGCAGATCTTGTGTGATCATACATGTGGCTGGGTTGCGCAGGTGCGATGGTCGCAAAAGCGAAAGAGGAGTCGCAGAAGCGAGGTGCGATCAGGTGAGGAATATCGCAGAAGCAGAATTAAGGGCGCATATGCGCGTCCGCAAAAACATAAGACTAGCCGCAGAAGCGGCGTGTGGCGCAGAAGCGGGAGTTGTTTGTCGCACCTGCGTGTGCACAGAAGCGAAAAAAGCTCTGCAAGTGTGGAAGAATGGTCTTCAGACGGATTCGCAGAAGCAAAAATTGTCCCCAGAAGCGGAGGTCGCAGATGCGACAATATGACCGCATATGATGAAATGCTAGGCAGAAGCTATATACTGAGGGTTTGGTCATTTTGTTCATATTTTGAGATGTGGGACTCGGATTGAGGCGATTTTGGAGGAAACTTTCATCACAAGGTTTGGGGTAAGTGTTCTACACTCCGTTTTGATTATATTTCATGATTTCATCTTCATTTTTTGGTAATTGGATTATGGGCTTTAAAGAGAAAATTGGGGATTTTAGCCTAAAGTTTCATAGAGTGAGTTTTTGAGTTTTGAATGCTGATTTGGAGTCGGATTTGCGAGACACTAGTATGGTTGGACTCGTAATTTAATGGGTTATCGGATTTTGTGAGTTTCATCGAGGTCTGAGGTGCGGGCCCAAGTTGGACTTTAGGGTTAATTTCGGGTTTCTTTTATTAAGATTCGACCTTTATCATTGGAATTATTTCCTTGGGCTTTACTTGATGTATTTGAGTTTCTTTTGGCTAGTTTCGAGACGTTCGAAGCCGGTACGTGCGGGATAGCATTGCGGAGCATCCTTTGGTTTGCTTTTGGCTAGTTTCTAGCTGTTGTTGGCTATTGGTGTTGGACTTTGACCTGTGTTCCAGCTCGTCACTACTTTCAACCTAATGTTAGGTTTGTTACTTATTAAGTACATGGGGTCGGTTGTACTCATACTACATTTCTGCACCTTGCATGCAGATATTGAATGATGATGTTGCTGTGATCGACAGGAGCATGATTTGAAGACGTACCTGTGTTCCGGTTGTACTTGTTCATAGTAGCCTTAAATTTATAAAAATTTGTTTATGTATATTTTGAACAGATGATATATTTATTTCATACCCGATTTGTAAATTCTAATCTTAGAAGCTCATGATTTATACTACCAGTCCTTGGGAATTCTTGTATAAAAGAAGTTTTATTATCCTTTCTTTTCTTAATAAATCTCATCTAAATTGGATAGTTGTTAATTGGCTTGCCTGACAGGTTGGGGTAGGTGCCATCACGACTAGGTGGATTTTGGTCATGACAAGGTGGTATCAGAGCTCTAGGTTCATAGGTTCTACAAGTCATGAGGAAGTGTCTAGTAGAGTCTTGCGGATCGGTATGATGACGTCTATACTTATCTTCGAGAGGCTATAGGGAATTTAGGATAATTTCTCCTCTTTCTTTCCTTATCGTGGGGAATTGATTCAGCTTGAAACATAACTCTTTGAATTCTTTCCACGCATTCGTATGCACACTTGAGCGCTCGCTATCGGTTGTGCATTGACAACTTATGATTCCATGGATGAGGTGCGAGATGTGATTTCTGTGTGCTGATAATGGGCCAATCTGGAGGACTTAAGGTCGGGTTATGACTGTAGCTTGAGCACGGGGATTGCAGTTGTGTGAGCACGTGTTTTTTGACTTATATGTCTAGTAGTGTCCCTATGAATGGAATTTATGGATCGATGAGTGGTTGGATGGTTGTATGATAAGCATGATGTGACTGCAGGATGTGTTCGGATGGTTTGAATGTGATGAAAAGAGTTGCTTGAGATGTAAAAAGGGCTATTGGGTGCTAGATTGTTGTCTTGATGTGACGTATAGTCTCGAGTGGAATGTGTTGGAAGATTTTTCATGTTGTTTAATTGTGGAATGAAATAGATTTTCATGTCTTGTGATGAGTTTAGACTCAGGATGATTAAGTGATGCCGTAGTAATCGCGGCTACGAAAGGGTATAGCAAGATGCCAATTTGAGGCTAAGCAGGTGGGATATCTCCTGCGGAGTAATTTACAGAGGTGTGATCCTTATAATGTTGTGTGGAGATTTTCCTTTCTACCAGCGGGGTATATTTGTTGAAATTTGAATTTGAATTTGGTTGAGAAACTTGACTTGATCGTCATGTGGATGTATGTGAGCTTATGAATGATTTAGTTGAATCTCCATGCGGTATTATGGCAGTGATATAGTATGGGTATGGTGAGTTATCAAATGTTTTGTTCTATGGCTTTGAGCCAAGTGGGGGAGTCTGCTACCGACAATATGATTGTGTGGTTGCATGTTGCATTGGTTTTGGTCCGAGGCATAACTGTAGATCAGTTATGACTTGTAGAGGTTGATATCGAGGGTGACTCGAGTAAGGAAATTTCTAAAGACGGATTATATTACACTTTATGGGTTTATGGAAATCATGGAAATGATTTGAGGTATTATGTGTGAAGGATGTAGTGTGCANGCAGTTTTATTATCCTTTCTTTTCTTAATAAATCTCATATAAATTGGATAGTTGTTAATTGGCTTGCCTGACAGGTTGAGTTAGGTGCCATCACGACTAGGTGGATTTTGGTCATGACAAGGTGGTATCAGAGCTCTAGGTTCATAGGTTCTACAAGTCATGAGGAAGTGTCTAGTAGAGTCTTGCGGATCGGTATGATGACGTCTATACTTATCTTCGAGAGGCTATAGGGAATTTAGGATAATTTCTCCTCTTTCTTTCCTTATCGTGGGGAATTGATTCAGCTTGAAACATAACTCTTTGAATTCTTTCCACGCATTCGTATGCACACTTGAGCGCTCGCTATCGGTTGTGCATTGACAACTTATGATTCCATGGATGAGGTGCGAGATGTGATTTCTGTGTGCTGATAATGGGCCAATCTGGAGGACTTAAGGTCGGGTTATGACTGTAGCTTGAGCACGGGGATTGCAGTTGTGTGAGCACGTGTTTTTTGACTTATATGTCTAGTAGTGTCCCTATGAATGGAATTTATGGATCGATGAGTGGTTGGATGGTTGTATGATAAGCATGATGTGACTGCAGGATGTGTTCGGATGGTTTGAATGTGATGAAAAGAGTTGCTTGAGATGTAAAAAGGGCTATTGGGTGCTAGATTGTTGTCTTGATGTGACGTATAGTCTCGAGTGGAATGTGTTGGAAGATTTTTCATGTTGTTTAATTGTGGAATGAAATAGATTTTCATGTCTTGTGATGAGTTTAGACTCAGGATGATTAAGTGATGCCGTAGTAATCGCGGCTACGAAAGGGTATAGCAAGATGCCAATTTGAGGCTAAGCAGGTGGGATATCTCCTGCGGAGTAATTTACAGAGGTGTGATCCTTATAATGTTGTGTGGAGATTTTCCTTTCTACCAGCGGGGTATATTTGTTGAAATTTGAATTTGAATTTGGTTGAGAAACTTGACTTGATCGTCATGTGGATGTATGTGAGCTTATGAATGATTTAGTTGAATCTCCATGCGGTATTATGGCAGTGATATAGTATGGGTATGGTGAGTTATCAAATGTTTTGTTCTATGGCTTTGAGCCAAGTGGGGGAGTCCGCTACCGACGATATGATTGTGTGGTTGCATGTTGCATTGGTTTTGGTCCGAGGCATAACTGTAGATCAGTTATGACTTGTAGAGGTTGATATCGAGGGTGACTCGAGTAAGGAAATTTCTAAAGACGGATTATATTACACTTTATGGGTTTATGGAAATCATGGAAATGATTTGAGGTATTATGTGTGAAGGATGTAGTGTGCATGGAGTATGAATTTGATCGGTTTCTTATGTAAGGGTATTTCCTTGGATGTTGTTATTCTAATGGGGCACATGTTGTTTGGCCCGTTTAGGCGGTGCAAATGGGATTCGAGTAAAGTGGATGACTCTCGAGAAGGGCCTAATGGGTTCGAGTTTTATATATGCAGCAATTGGGAATTTTCCGGACCGGTATATGGTTAGCATCTGAGATTTTGCAATGGATGGTGTCAAGACTCACATGATTTTTATATCATTATGGATTATCGTTTCAGCATCAGGAAGGTGAAGTTAACGTCTTTAGATTCACAGAAGGTCTCTTTAGAGTGAGTATTTCGATTGTGGTACTTTTAGAGTGCTTGAGAGGGAATACAACGATTTATGGGCCATAGGGCGGTGTGGTTTTATTCTAGGATCTCCGGTGGTGAGCTTTGGGTAAGGATCGTGGTGTTCTGGAAAGAAGAAGTGTCAACTTGAGGGTAATTAGAAAGGAACTCAGGGAAATAGCACAGCCTGGTAGTAGGTTGGATCAACACGGTAAAGGATATGATCAGTTCTTTGGGTACTTATGATGCGGCGAGTCTCTACAGGTGATTTGTGGCAATTCTCGTGGGTTTTGGCAGCCTGCGTGGCATGGTTGAGTTAGAGGGACTCAATTCTGATGGCTGGGTTGTAGGCAAATTGATTTCAAAGTGTTCTCAATGGTTTATACCACGGTTCTAGGTGTATATTCCTGTTGGCATGGGGAGAGTATTGCGTGTTGTGAGTTTCTCCTGGATGAAATCAAATAGAAGGTTCTTGCCTAATTGAGTATGTATTTCTGCTGGACTCAGAGTTGATTATGAGATTCTCGTACTTTTCATATGATGGCATGATACCGATGGTGTGTTTTGTAGGATCGTGATTTGTATGTGCAAGGTCGCGGTTCAGTTTTGATGGAGGGGTCATGAATTCTTAGGCAGCATGGAGGATTTCCGAGGTTTAGATGAATGTTATAACTATTTGGTATTGCCTGAGGAGAGTGTATATTTCTGAAGGTGCACTATGTTTCGAATTTTGGATGCTTCATTAATATTGCGGTACTCACCTGGTTGATCGGTTGCTGATATTCAAATTTTGTTAAAACACGGAAGAATTTTAGAAGTATTCCTCGTGGTTTGAGCGTGTATGAGATATGTGTTAGATATTCGGGCGGTGGAGTTGGGATCAGATATGGTGATTCGTGTGTTCTATGAATTTGGAGACTGGGAGTTCTCAAAAACTACGTATTTCGTGGTTGTGGACTATGAAGTTATGGCCAAAGCTAGCCAAGTGTTAGCATGTGTTATGGTTCAGTTGTTGTGGACTTTCGGAGGGTTATGTATCTATTTGTGGGTGATCGGAGTTGATTTGGGGGACTAATGAGGATGTGTACCCTACACCGGGTCAGAATTATTGACTCAGCACGGTTAGTGTTGAGTGGTGAGTCAGTCGGTTATAGTTGAGCTTGTTCGTGTTCTGATATGTTCTATGAGTTACTCTTCTATGCTACGAGGGGTTACGATTTATTGGTTGCATGCACACATAGTGCGATCCTATTTGGGCCTTATAGCGGAATTTGAGCTAGATGGATATTAGAGTGTTGAATAATTGATTGTGCATTTGGTTATGTTCTCTCTGGACTGTGGTATATTATGCTATTTACTTCTCCGTGGTTATGGTCATACACTTCGGGTATTTGATGTCGAATTGCGTGTAGTTATTAATTTTGAGCATAGTGGCTTCAGGTATTTCATATAGACCAGCATTTGGATGGGGTCACGCATTGCAATGGGTTTATGTTAATATATGATCCTTTGTGTTATATTTGTGTGTCTTGGTTCTACTAGGTATGATGGGTTCGTAGTATTTCTGTTGTGGTGGTACTTGTTGAACTTGCGGGATGGTTCTCTCGTTTGAGTTATTTTCCATGATTGAGTACATTTGAATTGTTGTGTATTGGTGCACGGATTGCACGGTTTATGGCTCTGGGTAGTATTGGTGTGGTATGTCCGTAAGGTAGCTGGTATTTGTCAATATGAGGTCGTCGGATCTAGGGTGGGTGCAGTCGGATTTGATTGCATCATGTATGGAGGATAATATCAGAAGTCGGCATAGAAATTGGCTATAGTTCTTGTCGAATAAGGGAGAGTTCCATGACTTGTTGGTTTGATAAGTGGTTACGCATTTCTGCATGTTTCTTTCATCAGTGGCAGTGTACTAAGGTTTTGTGAGGTTTTATTTGATACGAGGTTTTATTTGATACGATATTTATTACCGGTACCGGGTTTGCTTCGTGCAGTTATTATAGTCGGAATTATTGCCATGAGTATTTGAGGTATTTGGCATATCATGTGATTTCATCTTGGGTTATGGTTATGGCTTGATATAGCTTGTTCAGACTTATACATTGTGTAGATGTGAGATTCGGGTCTTATAAGAAATTTCAGATGTTGGGAATTAGATTCTTTGATTTACGGGCTAAGGTTGAAGTAATGATCTTCAGTATGTTGTTTTGTCGGGCCTATATGGAATAGGGTGAGGTGGCATCACCCCCCGAGTATGTGCATGGTAAGGTTACACGGCAGTTTGATGGATTAAGAACAATTCGGGGCACGTTCAAGGACGAATGTATGTTTAAGTGGGGGAGGATGTAATGACCCGACTAGTCGTTTTGAGCATTTGAACTTCGCTCGGTAGTTTGAGGGAAGGAGTAGCTCTGTATGATGTACTATGACTTATGTGAATCATCGTTTTTGGTTTTCAAGTTATGCGGAATCGATTTGGAAGAATGAATTTCATGATTTAAGCTTTAAGCTTTAAGATGGAAGAGTTGACCAAGTTTGACTTTTATAAGTTTGACCCGAGAACGGAGTATTGATGGTTCCATTAGGTCCGGATGGTGATTTTGGACTCGGGCGTATGCCCGAATTTACATTTGGATGTTCGTAGAAGGATTTGGTGTTTATTGGCGAAAGTTGTAAATTTGAAGGCTTGGAAAGTTCATAAGTTTGACTGAGAGTTGACTTTGAGGATATCAGATTCAAATTTGTGGTTCTGGGAATTGGAATAGGTTTGTTATGTCATTTGGGACTTGTGTGCAAAATTTGGGTTCATTCCGGGTTGATTTGATATGTTTCGGCGCGGGTTTTGGAAGTAGAAAAGTTCAAAGTTCATGAAGTTCGATTTGAGGTGAGATTCATCATTTCGATGTCGTTATGCATGATTTGAGGCCTCGAGTAGGTCCGTATTATGTTATGGGACTTGTTGGTATGTTCGGACGTGGTCCCAAGGGACTCGGGTGAGTTTTGGATGAGGTTCGGATTTGTTTGGATCATGTTTTGCTAAAGTTACTGGTGGCAGATCTGGTGTGATCGCACCTGCCGCTGGGTTGCGCAGGTGCGATGGTCGCAGAAGCGATAGAGGAGTCGCAGAAGCGAGGTGCGAGCTGGTGAGGAAGACCGCAGAAGCGGAAGTAAGGGCGCATCTGTGTGTTCGCAGAAGCGGCGTGTGGCGCATAAGCAGGATTTGTTTGTCGCACCAGCGTGTGTGCAGAAGCGGGGAAAACTTTGAAGGTACGGAAGTCTAATCTTTAGAGGGCTTTGCAGAAGCAAAAATTGTCCTCAGATGCGACAATGTGACCGCATATGAGGAAATGCTGGGCAAAAGCTATATATTGAGGGTTTGGTCGTTTTGTTCACATTTTGAGATGTGGGACTCAGATTGAGGCGATTTTGGACGCAAATTTCATCACAAGGATTGGAATAAGTGTTCTAGGCTTAGTTTTGATTATATTTCATGATTTCATCTTCATTTTTGGTAATTGGATTATGGGCTTTAAAGAGAAAATTGGGGATTTTTCCGTAACGTTTCATAGAGTGAGTATTTGAGTTTTTAATGCCGATTCAGAGTCGGATTTGAGTAAACCTAGTATGGTTGGACTCGTAATTTAATGTGTTGTCGTATTTTATGAGTTTCATCGGGTTCCGTGGCACGGGCTCGGTTTGGGATTTTGGGTCCATTTCGCGTTCTTTTAATTAAGATTCGACCTTTGTCATTGGAATTGTTTCCTTGGGCGTTACTTGATGTATTTGAGTTTCTTTTGGCTAGTTTTGAGCTGTTCGGAGGTCAGTACACGCAGGATGGCATTGCGGAGCATCGCTTGGCTTGCTCGGTATTGGATTTGGCTTGTCCGAGGTAATTAACACTTCTAAACTTGGTGTTGAGGGTATTAAACCCCAAATTACATGTTATGTGCATTGTTTGGAGGTGACGCACATGCTAGGTGATGGGCGTGCACCGTATAAATTGAGACTCGATCGATTCCGTAGAACTGTGTAGTCAATTAACTTGTTTCTTTCCATGTATTTGTAATGTGTTAGAGAAACTTATTTGTAACTCATGTTAGAAATCATGCTTAGTCAAATGCTGGTATTATTGGGACCCATTGAGATCATTTATGTTGTTGAATTATACTTTTAAATTATAATTTAGTACTCAGTCATACACATTCATTGCATATCATATCTCAGTCTCTGTTGTTAATCATTGATAGATCACATCATCATTTTGGGCTAGTTTCATGACAAAGTGAGCCCGATAGACTCTTGAGATTGATGACTGAGTGAGGCCGAGGGTTTGATTGTGAGGTTATTGATACTACAACATGTGAGTTGTCCGTGCAGCACGTAAGTTGTCCGTGCGGATCTAGATATTGATACTATAGCACATGAGTTGCCCGTGCAACACGTGAGTTGTCCGTGTAGATCCAGATATTGATACTATAGCATGTGAGTTGTCCGTGCAGCACGTGAGTTGTCCGTGAAGATTATAGCGCTTGGGCTGAAGGATCTCCTCTGTAGTATGCACACACACCCAGTGAGTGCAGGTACCTATTGAGTGCGAGTGTGAGTGCCGAGTGATTGGGAGGACTGAGTGGATTGATACTCTGAGAGTATGCATATGGTTGTTCACTATGTTGTACTGCATTGACATGCACACTTGACATACAAGTATTTTTCCTCATGATGTATGGTATCACGTCGTTCATGACTTCTCATACACATTGACATGTAGGCATGGAGATGTACTTTGCCTCATGCCATTTGATAATGAAACATTTACCTGTTAAAAAGTTTTGGAAGGGAAAATCACGATTTTACAAACTTACTCATATTTTGGCGTTTTCGGTAAAAGGTTTGGGTTTTCACTTTTATACTTGAAAAACATGTCTATTTTCTGGAACTATGAATGAGCTGAACATCTTATTTCTGAGTTATTTCCTGTACCACATTTATTATATTGTTATGGGCCGTTGTTGGCTATTGGTGTTGGACTTTGACCTGTGTTCCAGCTTGTCACTACTTTCAACCTATGGTTAGGTTTGTTACTTATTGAGTACATGGGGTTGGTTGTACTCATACTACACTTCTGCACCTTGCGTGCAGATATTGGATGTTGATGTTGTTGTGATCGATGGGAGTGGGATTTGAAGACGTACCTGCGTTCCGGTTGTAGTTGCCTCTTGTTCATGGTAGCCTTAATTTTATAAAAATCGGTTTATGTACATTTTGAACAGATGATATATTTATTTCATACTAGATTTGTAAATTCTAATCTTAGAAGCTCATGATTTGTACTACCAGTACTTGGGAATTCTTGTATAAAAGCAGTTTTATTATCATTCCTTTTCTTGATAAATCTCATCTAAATTGGATAGTTGTTAATTGTCTTACCGGACGAGTTGGGTTAGGTGCCATCACGACTAGGTGAATTTTGGGTCGTGACAACACCATGTCTCTGTATGGTTGATTCTTGTTGGAATTTAAACTAGGGCGCTCTACCACTTTATGGTAAGTTAAATAATTGAGTAACGCCATTCAAAAATATAAAACTTATAAGGCACAAAAGGATGGAATAGCAGGACAAACATAAAACATACTGATAATATTATAAATAACTCCACCCTTACAACAACACACTCGACTGATCACTTATATAGCTATTGTTTGAACTCTTTGAATTCCTAGTAACATGAACTATAACTAATGATCATTATATGATGAAACAAAAGACACACACATCAGATATCTCAAATGGAAAATGAACTTACACGTTTATAATCAATCTTTTAATAATTAAGCATGTTATTTTCAAAAATTCAATTATGCATGCTAGGTTTTTGTCACGACCCAAAATTCGCATGTCGTGATGGCGCCTATCTCAATACTAGGCAAGCCGACAACCTCAATAAACCACACTTTCTTTTAAGTTTGAAAATATAATATTTAAATTCAATATAAAAATCTCCCAAATACTAATATAAAACACTCTGAAAATCCGATGTCACTGAGTACATGAGCATCTAAATAATAACAAAGTTTGACTGATAAAAACACTATCCGAAAATATAGAACAGTACAATAACTGAAAGGAAGAGAGTCAAGGTCAGCGGACGCCAGGCAGCTACCTTGATAGTCTCCAACTGATAACGCTCTAAGATCTAACAATCGCCATGTCCGGAAGCACCTGGATTTGCACACGAGGTGTAGAGTGTAGTGTGAGTACAACCAACTCAATAAGTAACAAGACTAACTTTTGGGATATAAGTAGTGACGAGATCAGTAGGTACAGTCCAGTATAGAAATAACAGTACATAAATGTAGGCATGCTTTCAAGTTCAACAGCTAAACTCAGTACAAGTAAAATAGATCAATACTAAATGATATGAGGAATATGACATCTCAGTGGGAAAACCTCGTGTACTCACGATCATAGATTACTCAGCCACTCAGTACTATATATGGCCAATCCAGCCCGGGAATGTTATATCCTGTATATATTTATATATATATATACACACACACACACACACACACACACACATACACACACATCAACTGACAGTCAGTAACTTAATATCGTATAAGGCCAATACCATATAAACGACTGTTTCATCCCATTTTTCATTTTTCGTGGGTGTTTCAAGAAATTCATCGGGGTAAGTGAATCTAACTCAAATTTGGTTAATATACATGAATATATCATTGTTTTCATCATTCAATTAGCGTTTTGAGATTGAAATTTGGATAAAATTATAGAAATTTCATAAACTATAATTTTAGGATTCGAAGGGCAATCCGATGTCGGAATTCGATAATTTTTGTATGGTTGAACACGTATCGGAACGGGTGTTTGGTTTTTGTGATTTTTCGTCGGGTTCTGAAAACTGGGTCCCATGTTGACTCTTGGTTGACTTTTTCGAAAATGACTTAAATTAAGTCTCTTTCGAATTGTGAATAATTTCTAAAACTCAAATTGAATTGTTGGTAAATAATTTGCTAGATTTGATTGGTTTGGAGAATAATTCAAAAGGAAAAGTTATGGTCGAGTGATCATTTGTAATTGTGGAACAAGGTAAGTGTCGTGGTTAACCTTGACTTGAGGGAATAGAACCCTTGAATTATTTGTTACGTGAATTTCATGTGTAATGACGTATAGGCAAGGTGACGAGTACCTATACGTCGTCAAATTGGTTGTTTGCATATTTATCTGGAAATCATAAATTATTTTCTTTATCATGAGTTAATTATTATATT
>AWOL01S0222712.1:0-14021 GCA_000715115.1 Nicotiana otophora | reverse complement strand
TTCCTCTTGAATATATTTTTATATATCTATTTTTAGAATTTTGAATTATTTTTTGCCAAATTCTTACACCCGTATCCGTACCTAGATCCCTTATCCCCGAATCTTAAAGTTTAGATTATAAAGGATCCGACCTCTCGATTCGCACCCGGATCGGATAGCTGCACTCGAGTCCGAGCAACTTAGCATGCTACCTGCCACTAGCACAAGTATGGGTAGCTCTGCCACCAATGCTTAGGCATATGAGAAGAATCACCTAGTGTTTTAAATAAGGAAAAATTATTTTACTAATAGTTGATAGAATCATCAACAGAGCTCAGCTTCAGTGCATTTGAGAACTTCATCACGATCCACTATAATGTGAACTTGTGAAGTGTCACAACTTTCATTGCCAAGTAGGGAAAAGAGACTACACCAACAGTAGCCTAATTACTAAACTGAACTGCAAGCAGCTGTGCACACAAGTCTGCTTCTTCTTCCATCCGACTACCTTCTTTTCAATCAATATTACTTGTCTAGACTATAACAAGTGTATAAATACAGATGGAGACACAGTGAACGAGACAAAGCTAGGTTAATGATTCTGAAAAACTGATTTAGCTGATAATACGGGTGGCAATTTGACCTGGTGGTATTTGTGCTAGTTGCAAGTAGCACTAGCAAGAAATAGTTGGCCTAGAGGAGGACGAGGAGATGGATTCGATAAAGAGAAAATGTCAACAGCGGCAGCAATGACTGTACTACAAGATGTAACCAGGCATATCTAACTTGCCAGCAATAGTGGTCCAGATTACATTTGACGCTTTCTATCTCATTCTTGGTTGTCTTGAAAGTACAATTACATAAAGTGATTTTTCGTCAAACATTGCTGAATGGGGCTTTCCTGAATAGGCACTTCACCTCCATTAATTGCAAAAAAAAGAAATTGGAATTTCAAGCTACTCTAGTATGCCATATAATTGGAAGGCTTGATAATTTTATAATTCATCAAATCATGTTTTTTGATGAATTAAAAATACATCAAATCACTTAATAAAGATATTAAACACAAATACTCCTGATGTACAACTAAATCACATACCATCGCCGTTCTATTTATTTTGGATTGCACGTATGCTCTATCTCTATCATACTCACTAATCTGTGATTCAAACATGGCTATGGAAGTTCCAGATTCAGGTTCACATCATCCAAAGATTAGCATCTTTAACACTGTTCTAGGCTATTCAATATCTATGAATGATCATGTCACACCATCCAAAGATCGGAAATTTTACCACAATTCTAAGCTATTCAATATCTAAGAATGGACCACACCCAACGTTACCAAGATAGCGTTTTTGATTAATAAAGTGACACAGATGCTTACTGGGATATCAGCACCAACAACTATAAATGTGTTCCCATCTTCTATATCAAAACTACGTGACTTGAGTTTTGCTCTGATTATACATTTCTACCGACCACAAAAATTTAAAAACTGAAAAACATTTATACCGATCATTGGACATTCTCCTGTGAAATGAAGTCAGGAAAATATTTAATACTTATACCTACTATATAGTACATTCCTGAAAGAAAAACTTTGGGGATAATACACATCAAATCTAAGATGTCAATACATACTGGCAAGAAGTGTGTATAACGAAGAATTCAGAACAAGAGATATAGAGATAATATAGAAGTTTCAAGTTCAATCACAAACCTTTGAGTTTGCTTTTTCAATGCCTCAGTCAAATTTGACATGATGCCACATACTTTTGCTTCTGCAGTTAAGGAATTGACAACTTCATCTAAAGATTTCAATTCCTCATGAAACTCTTGATGCAAGACCAAAGAAGAGAAGTGCTCATCTACAACCAAACCGAGACACTTGACTACGTCTTCAAGTGAAGGAGCCCATTCACAAGCCTTCAACCCCAATTCAAATGATGCCTTAGGACAAGGACACACCTGAGGAAACCTCTCATACTTATTCAACCACTTTTGCAGGTACCGGATCAAAACCATTATCTCTGAACCAGTTAATTTACTAATGCAAGCACCCAAAATAACTTCATCTACATTCCTCGACACAAGAAAGTAATGCAAACACATTTCATAAACCGAAAACCCATCATGTGCTAGCATAAGCAAAAATGAAGCATCCCTAGCTAGACTCATCCTATCCGGACCAAGGCTCGTGTCCATTGCCTTATCAATTGCAGACATTGCTTGACTCTCCCACTCCTTCCTCACAAATGTCAAGCTACTATCCCCGTTTTTTGGAAGGGAAAGAAAGTATTTCAACACACAAATCATATCATAAGTTTGAATATCTAAAACATGCTTTACACACAAAACAACCAACCAAGATTGCTTCTTTTCAATTAGGTTATTTATCAAATTCGATAAGCATGAATGTTCCACAAGCCCATTAACAATCAAACTCCCCAAAACCTCCCAACTCTCTAAAACAAAACACGCTTCCAAAACCAAACCCTTAACATCTCTACCCATAAAATTACCCACCTTTTCGGTCAATTTTACAATATTGCCCTCATCCAACCCATCAACATGAATTGAAACACCAAATTTCTCCCAAATTTCTGCCACGTAGGCAACAAACATCCCAAAGAACTCGTCTTTATTGAATGTCTTAGGGTTTTTCATCTTCCTCTTCAATTTTTTGATGAAATTTTGCCCTAACTCGATTAACTCAACATCAGTTGATAAAAATCTCCATCCAGTAACTCGTTTGACTAGCGATACGCCGACTTCCTCTTCCTTTTCCGGTTTCAGTTGAAGCAGAACTGGTTCTCCGCTAAGAACAATTGAGTAATTTCCCTCGGAGGTGGTTGGAGAATGTTCAGTCGAAGCTTTGGTTATAACTTCCAGCAAAGACATTGAGAAAAAATGGATATTTTGTTTTGGTTGTAGAAAGAGAATTTTTCAGTGCTGAAGGAGAAAAAGAGGCACCGGGAAGACAGGCGGCGGCGAGGTGGCCAGCGGCGAAGAAGGAGAAGTGAAGTTAAGTTTGAAGCCCTAGAGAGTGAGTTACAAGGTGATAAAGTTTTAAATGGACTAGGCTAGTTATGCTTCACAGAGAGATCACTTGAATGCTTGAGCCCATTTCTCAGCCCACCAAGTAAAATCGAAAGAAATTGTCATAAAAATCTCCAAAAAAATTGAAGGGGGAAGTGCACAGTTAGCCACTAATAAGACATGTATTTACTTTTAACCCACTATTTAAAATATCTTTAATTTTTAACCACTGCTTTAATACACTTTATCTGCCCGGACGAAAATACCCTTCTGCTCATAAAGTTCAGGACAAGTGTCCTTATGAGCTTGTTACTGTAAGTTCAGGACTAGTTGTCCTTAATTTATGAGCTTGTAAGTCTAAGTTTAGGACTACTTGTCCTTAACTTTTGAACTTGTAACTCTAAGTTCAGGACTACATGTCCTTAACTTTTGAACTTGGAACTCGAAGTTCAGGACTACCTGTCCTTAATTTCTGTGCTTGTAACTCTAAGTTAAGGACTACTTGTCCTTAATTTCCGTGCTTGTAACTCTAAGTTAAAGACCAAGTGTCCTTAATTTTTGAACTTCCAACTCTAAGTTCAGGATTAAGTGTCCTTAACTTATGAGCTTGTTACTGTAAGTTCAAGACTAGCTATCCTTAATTTATGAGCTTGTAAGTCTAAGTTAATGACTACCTGTCCTTAGTTTTTGAGCTTGTAACTCTAAGTTCAGGACTACATGTCCTTAACTTTTGAACTTGTAACTCTAAGTTCAGGACTACATGTCCTTATTTTTTGAATGAGGCATGATTTTTGAACTTTTGATAAAGGGTCAATTTTTACCCAAAAAGAACCTTAGAAATGTAATGCATATTATTAATCTTGTTACATTCCAAATATTACGGGACTTGATCTTGAACGTGTGTGTGTGTTTCAGAAAATATAAATAGAATTATTGCAGAGATTGGTGGATAGCTACAACTCCAATTCACCTTGTACTAAAGTTCTGGAGAGAGAAGTGAAAGTTCTTAACTTTTGATAAAGAGTTTTGATAAACCGAGAGAGAAGCGAGGGTTTGGGAAGAAAAAAAATGGAAGAAAGGGTAAAAATATCTTTTCATGTTAATTTTAATAAAGTAGTAACTATTTTTGGTCAACATTAGAATTGCTAGATAAAAAATAAATACCACCTTAAATAGTGGCTACCACACGCCATTTTTACTATGGTTATCCATATAAAAAAGAAGAAAAGAAAAAAGGATAATTTCCCAAATGCCAAATGGGCTAAACTTGTTTGACCCGCCTCTTTTAGCTGCAAGTTCCAACAACCAATTGAAGCCTCAAATACAAAAAGCAAGTCTGTGCATCCATTTCTCGTTTTGCTAAAAATCTTATCCTCATTCACCTTTCCTCCACCATCGATGGCGAAGCCAATCGTCGACACGGAGTACCTCAAAGAAATTGAGAAAGCTCGGCGCGACCTCCGCGCTCTCATCTCCAGCAAAAACTGTGCTCCTATCATGCTTCGCTTGGCGTAATTTCTCTTTCTCTCTCTACACATATAATATATGTCTAATATGTGTATATTATATTTAGGTTTATTCAATTATGTTTCTGCGCAGATGGCACGATGCAGGAACATACGATGCTAAGTCGAAGACTGGTGGACCGAATGGTTCCATCAGAAATGAGGAAGAGTTCAGTCACGGAGCTAATAATGGATTGAAAATCGCTCTTGACTTTTGCGGTAACAATTTCNCTTCCTCTTCCTTTTCCGGTTTCAGTTGAAGCAGAACTGGTTCTCCGCTAAGAACAATTGAGTAATTTCCCTCGGAGGTGGTTGGAGAATGTTCAGTCGAAGCTTTGGTTATAACTTCCAGCAAAGACATTGAGAAAAAATGGATATTTTGTTTTGGTTGTAGAAAGAGAATTTTTCAGTGCTAAAGGAGAAAAAGAGGCACCGGGAAGACAGGCGGCGGCGAGGTGGCCAGCGGCGAAGAAGGAGAAGTGAAGTGAAGTTTGAAGCCCTAGAGAACGAGTTAGAAGGTGATAAAATTTTAAATGGACTGGGCTAGTTATGCTTCACAGAGTGATCACTTGAATGCCTGAGCCCATTTCTCAGGCCACCCAGTAAAATCGAAAGAAATTGTCATAAAAATCTCCAAAATATTTGAATTGGCCATTTGACCTTCTATTTTTTTTTAAATTTCTTTTGATTTGGAAAATAGTTAAATGAGTGGGTTAAGGTGGTTGGGGCCTTTTTAATATTTTTAAAAGCTGTAGGTCACTTATTAAACTTGGAGAAAGTTTATTTCCTTCATTTTCCCGCTAGTTTCTCTTTTCTCTCTCACTCGACCCCCTCGACCATGGTGGTTTCCGGCGATATCCGACAAAAATCAAACTTCGATTTTAGATTGAATCATCTCTATAGACCCAACAAGCATTGTATATTTTCTCATAACTTGTCAATTTGATAAATCCTAAATTCTTATTTTTTCGTTTCTTACAACTGTGATTTTGGAGTTTGTAGAGGGATTCGTGCATATGCATTTGCAATTTTGATTGAGTTGTGTATAGTCATATCTTATATGGCATGGTTGGTTATATTTTCTTCTTGGACTACCTCTGGGCTTTGTATTTTAGATTTTCGTCGATCTCGCGACCTAATGTTTATTGATAACTTGTGGTCGATTGTCGTCTGGTCATAGATGTTTGATGGAATTGGGCTTATTTTTCTTATTCCGATCATAAGTTTCAAATTATTAAATGTGATATTGCATATGTAGGTAACATGAGAAAGAAATCAATTGCTAAGAAGCATACTTCTTCGGCAGAGATAGCGATTGAACAACCTTCAAAGCTTAACGAAATGCAAATACTTCGGAAACGTCGCCTAGTAAAGCAAATGCTTAGCCTTCAAAAACTACTACGAGGAAACGAATTGTAGATACTTCAGAAGTTTTTTCTAGTAAAGCAAATACTGAGATTTCTAAGCGTGATAGGAGAAAAAAGAATAAAGAACCATCAAAGTCTACCAGTAAAAACAAAAAGAACAAGATCAAGTTCTAGATTAGTTAACGAGGACATACATGTTAGTAAAAACCTATTGCAAGGAGCTTAGCGTTAAAAGGTGTTGATGAGGAGGAGAAAGAAGACTTGGACATAAATTCAACACAAAATCAGATGGAAGAACAAGTTTCCGAAAAAGTAATTGTCAAAGAAGAAAATGATAGTATAGGTAAAGCTTTAGGTAGGGAGGAGGATGGAAATGGTGATGATTCAGGAGGTTGATAAAAATGAAGAAGAAGAAGAAGAAGAAGAAGAAGAAGAAGAAGAAGAAGAAGAGAAGAAGAGAAGAAGAAAAAGAAGAAGAAGAAGAAGAAGAAGAAGAAGAAGAAGATGATGATGATGATGATGATGATGATGATGATGATGAATATGATTAACAACTTGAAGATGGTGAAGATAAGTTGAAAACTGAAACACATGCAGCAATTGAAGGTGACCAGGTTCTATCAATTTCTGTGTTTGTAAGGATGGTCAGCGTATCTAAATACAAATTCAGGACTTTTCTAAGAAAGCATAGACGTTTCCCGGTCAAGATTAGTGTGAGGTCTAGGATTAATAATTTTCATGAGTTCAAGGAAAAAATTGGAACAGTCAAATTGATGCAAAAGTTTGATAGTAGTTGTTTTGGACAGTTTGCAAAACTTTCAGAGCATTAGACATAGTTTAATGGACAACTTGTCCATTCTTTGCTGATTCGCCGAAATTTATTGTGTGAAGAAGCACGAGTTATAGATTTTAGTTAGAGACAAACCTGTTCACTTTGGATTAAAGGATTTTTCTTTGATGACTGGATTGAACTGTGATGCCAAACCCAGTAAAGAAGAAATGGACAAAGTATTAGAAGATGGTGAAGGATTCTACGACAAAGTGAGTGTAAGTAGCAGGAAGGGGGTGGAAGAAGAGAAACTTTTGATGATATTGAATTCCAAGAGATTTAACACATAAGAGAGGTTTAAGATTTCATAGGTGTTGTTTGTCCATCCAATCTTACTTTCAAGGGATAACATATAGCGCGTCGATAAGAAGTGAATTTGTATAGCTAACAATTTAAAAGTTTTCATGAAATATCTATGGGGCTAAGAGTGTTTTGAGCTTACAATTTAGTATTTTAACAATAACATGTTATCAGTTTTACAAATCATATGTAAGCAAGATCAAGTAAAGAAAAATCTCTGTAAAAAGTCCAAATCGGCTAGTTATGCCATGTACGACTTCCCATGGACCTTCATGGTAAGTATTAAAAAATCTTCTCAAAAACTCTTTACAGTTGAGTACTATTATTTTATTTGTAGCAAACTAAATTTAATATTTTTTTGTTCATATTAAATTAGGCATGGGCGTACGAAGCAATTCCACTATTTGGTCGTAATATTGAGAAATCAAAGGTCGTACTGATGCCACTGTCAAGGATATTGAGGTGGCATAGCAAGGAAGTGACTTCTGACCCTGATTGAGATTCCTTTAAGTAGAGAGTTGATAACCGTGATGTAGTAAGATGGGGAGTGCAATAATACTCCACCAGTAGATTAGACTCAACCAGAGTAGGAGATTATCATAGACCTCGTGTGGATGATTTAGTACTGTTTGTCTATTGAATTCTATCTATGTTATATTTCAGAAGGTGCACCCTTACTTTATTCCTAACCTAAGTGAGATGGATATGGACAACATGAAGCATTTGGTACCATACAACGATGAGATAGCGGATCCTATAATCGACCAGTTAGCGGTTGATTTAGAAAGGATAACTGCCATTAAAAAGGCACCTGGTGCAGTGAGCTTAGAGATTAATGATGAAGTTGACTTTGTTGATGATGACCCTTTGAATGGGAGTATTCCCGATTCACCACTAGTTGGTAGTTTTTCTGATAAAGATATTGGTAAAGGAGTACCATGCAAAATGTGCAATGCTCAGTCAAGTGATACAGATGTGCGTGAAGAGTTGAAGGTTGTGAATGACAAATTGAATAAGGTGGTGAAGATCCTTGGCGATATGCAAAATCAAAATGAGAGTGTAGCAACCCCTAGGAGGATGCCACTTATAAATACTAATGTTATACTTATTCTTTTAATAAAATAAACTAACAAAAAGAAAAGAAAAAAATAGAACAATTTTCAATACTTCCATGGGGTTTTGGGAAAAGAGTTCAAGTATTCTAATAAGATTTATAAACTAGTTTTTCAAATTATTATTATAATTTATTAGCAAATAAAAAATAGGCTCATGAATAAATTTCAACATATGACATCTCAACTTAGAAAAATCTCATAAAAATCTCTTTAAAAGTGCAAGATACAACTATAAACAAAAGAAATGGCAACATCTATTTAAATTAAATAATTACTTTAGAATTTATTTAATACTTAGTAGATGAATATTTTTCATACAACACCTTTGAAGACTTATACAAAGCGTAAAACTCAACTCCAAAACTCAAATACAACTATTAAGTCCCCAATCAATTTTTTCAGGTTCAATTCAAATACCAAATTTAATTTATTACAAGACTTGGGCATAAACATCCCCAAAACAGTCAAATCATTCACTAAAATTAAGTTACCGAAATAATATTGTCATGACCCAATAGACATTCAAAAGTGCATATCTAAGTGTATCATACGGATCATGTACAAATCCCCAAAAAGAATACATATGCTTATGCAAGTGAGATCTTCATTTATGCTTCCAAAGAATCTACTTCAAATGGCCACCCTCAAGTCTCTCCCGGTACATCACCTACGATAGTAACAAACTATCACTAAGCATAAAGCGTAGTGGCATATAAACTTAACTAATATTTTATAATAAAAGAAAGGTAGCCTATGTAAGGAATACAAGGAATAAATTCTAGATATGAGCTTATCAAAATCACCATCAAGTACTTAATGAAGGTACAATCATTTCAAGAAGGTTAAATATCAAATCATAAAATAGTTCAAGATACCATTATTCAAAATTTTAAATGTCAAGAACATTTTCAACTCTAATCCGTGGAAGTCCACCGTTTAGTTGATTTCGCTCAACACATAGGTCATGCAATTACATCAAAGCATAATCTAGTAACAAGAAGGACTGGAGTCCTAGATCAAGTAGGGTCGTCACCCAATTATCAATAGAATCAAGAGCCATATTGAAAGTGAACTTCCTATCCATACTCAAAATGGACAAAGTCCATGATTAAGATAGAATGTGAATCCAAAGTCAAAATGGGTCAAGATCCAAACAAAAACCATGTCAATATAAGTGACAAAGTCATTATCACAAAAGGGACAAGATTCCAACAAGAATGCAATAATGCTCAAGCAATCAGTATATGTGTGCGAGTTTATAACTCAATTACAAAGTGACAAATTCATATGATTTTAACAAAATCACACGACACCTATATGATTTTAACATATTCATAACTCAATTACAAAATTAAACCCTCAATAACAACTAGTATATCAAAGTGTCTCAAATATTCTTTCTCAAGCAACAAAGCAAGTAAACTAGTAAAGTAGCAACAAAGTCAATATGACAACAAATTTAAAGTAGGTTGAAATTTCATCAAACCTTAACCACCCACAATATATCAAAAAATTAAATTGAAAGTAACACTCAAATTTATATGCAAACCTTGGAACTTTAGTGTTTCTAAAGCTCAAATGATATTAAGGGATTTAAGATCTTATAAGCCAAGAAAAGAGCAATTTTCCTAAAGTGTGCTCCTTAGCTTGAACGAATGTATTTTGTACCTTAAACATGTAATCAACACACACTTAAGGTCTGAAATTTAAATATGTTTAAAGCAAACCATGATAAATATCAAAAGATAGACTAAATGGGTCACAACTATTCTAATAAAAATCTTGCAGCAACTCTGCCTTGTATTTCAGCCCCCTTTTGTCATAGTAGATAACAAAACTAGCCATTTTAGTCTTCATAGAAAGTTTAGATCTACGTCTTATCTTTTTACATAATTTTGAAGTACTACAATTCGAGTTTTAGAAAAAACGTGGGATTAAATCTCTTACTTTCAAGATCTCAAATTCTCTAACAATAAACATAAAAATTTTACCAAAATATGTTGAACAAGAAGCTTACCACAAATTTGAAAGAGTTTCTCCACAAATCCAAACCTATGGTTTCAAATAAGCTTAACCCATCTTGATTCTTGAATATAACATTCCAACATACATTCAAAAGATAGAGACTAAAACTTTTATGTAACAAAATGTGATCTTAGTAGTAGTGGGAGAATGGTACTTGTGTTGAGAGTTCTCCAATAAAGGGCTAAAAGAAAGAAGAAGGAGAAAATATTTTATGAGAGAGAAAGAGATTTTACTACTAAAGGGTTTATCTCCCAAATGGGTAGAAGATAGATATTATTTTCATCAAATGGGTCAAAAATAAATTTCAAGGATCCAATATGATATAATAAGTATTTTTATATCTTTTAAAAAAAAATCAAACAAAGTAGAAAAATTAAATTTAAGAAAAGTAATAAAAACATTAATAATAAAAACAAGATCACATATACACATAATTTATTTATAAAATTCAGGGTGTTATAGAGAGCTCTTCTAAACTATTTGGATCACCTTGGTACAGGGTTGCAAGATTGCAAAGCAGATTGAGGAAGGCTCCAATTTCTGCAAGGAAGATGAAGAAGATGAAACAGATTAAGAAGAAGAAAGCGAAGGTAGATGTACTCAAACTCGTTGCGAAGGAAGACAAGAAACTATTCTGAACGATTTTACAATAAGAAGAAGTTTCCCGAAATTCTTTTGACTGACAACTATGGTTGGAGGTTTTTTAAACAGTTGTGCATTCTAATCTATTCGTAACTAGTTTTGTAAGTCCCTTGAACACTGCGTATATATATTTTTTAGTATCTCCATATTTAACATACATTTTTTATAATATTTAGCATGTGGAAGAATTGTTGGCGTTGATGCGTGTACGAAATATAAAAGTCCACGGCTTTATACCCGTAGTCATGTTATTATGGATATTGCATTATGCAACAACATGTACATTTCATGAGATAAAATGAAGTAGGTTGTTAGTAAATATGGGGAGGATTTGGACTTTTGTAAGGCAGTTGATGCTTGCCAAGACTTGTGCCTTACATCCCTAATGTTATATCCTCGAGGAAGTATGCCAAACACTGGGGCTGTGAAATGGTGCAAGGCTAAAATATTATACTGGGTGTGGCAAATTGATAACAAGTATTTTGTGCATATTGTTTTCCACTTGGCAGAGAGTTTGATTCGAATTTATAATAGCAATTTCAGTTTGTATGATGATAATACATTATAAGAACTTGTTCAACCCCTCGCACACATGGTGCCTAGTATTTTGATGAAAACTGGCCAATTTATAGACTTAGGCCAAGATGTGCTTACGAAGAAATGGTCGTAGGAGTGTGTTTTGAATGCCTCGTCAATTTAGCAAAGGTAAATTCAATATGCCATCCATTCTGTATTACTCATTCTTATGGGTTGTTTAATAACTAACTGTGTCTTTGATTATTATGGTGAAATCAGTGGAGCATATGCAGTGAAGATCATTGACTTCCTCCTAACTGATATGCCGATGGTGCAGCTTAATGACAAGAATGGACTTGTTTTGGAAAACATTTACGGTGGATATATTCGGGGGAAAGACGGACCCTTCCTAGTTTTATTAGTATAATTGATGTTTGAGTTAATCACAGGACAAATTTATTTTGGGGGAACTAGTAGTAATTTGTGATTTTTGCATCTACCTTTACGTAATAAAGCTGCCTTTTTGTTGATTAACTGTTGATGTTGTAAATTCAAAGTTTCGATGAACTTACTTTTTGTATTACAACAAGTTAGAGGTTGTGTAATAGACAATGTGTCTAGTAATAAATTAGCTACTTGATTACGTAATAGACATTGGATCCATCAATCAACTAGGTACTTGGTTGTATAAAAGACTTAAAGTCGCATCTAATAACTTCATCAAATATCACATTACACCAATAGAAAATTACATGATCCAAAAGACTTCCAAGAAAGCAAACTTAGAATAATTAAACTATTCCAACCAACAACAAAAATATTCTTTCTCACTTCATCATCCAAGCTGTCACAAATCCGACAACAACGCACAAGTACATATCCCGCTTATTCAGCCTCATTTCATTCATCTTAACCGTCCTTCCAATATAATCTTTTACAGAAATATGTGCTGCCTCCAGTTCAACTCTTCTATCATCATCATTTTCCTCTTGAACATCTATTGCTAACATATTTTCAAGTCCAGCCACCTTCATCTACAAAATATTTTTTCACGCTTAAGAGCGTCCTTTTCATACTTCAAACTACTAATAAGGTCAGCAATCTTTGGATCTGCAGATCATCATCCCATTTCCAAAATCGATATCTTTTACCCTATCGAATGAAATCAGAAAATAATTTATCAGTAAAATTGAAACCCTACAAATAATAAGGCATGAAATTGTAAAATTATCTTACCTTAGATTTGGAACATTTTGAGAATCTCCTACCATAGTTCACCGGAGTTGTAGTTGTGAATTGGCTTGCAGCAATGCCGCAGTGATAGTTCTTTCTCGACCCAAAAGTCTCACTTGATCCTTGACTCATTTTCTTCAATTATTTGAGTATTATTTTTCGGAAGTGAAAAATGGGCTATGTCAGCAATTTTTGTTTTGAGATGGCCTATCAAATGGGTAATTTTAAATGAGCCAAAAAGATTTGGTTAGGGATAGGCCACGTAGACATATTTTAATTCATTAACACCACGAGTTATTTTCCATCAACCACTAGTCGCTGATAAACCCCTTTAATGATTTATAAACCCTGAACTCTAGCCCCAACCATGAACCCGTACCCTAAACATTCAACCTAAATCAATAGACATTCTTAATGGGCGAGTGTCAACTTTAGGTTGTGTCCTCCACTCTTACTATGCTCGAGGATAAACTCATGGTCGAGAATTTATTAAAATAATAATTACACCATATTTGACATTTTGTTTATTTTATATCTTTTAAATATCTTATTAATCATCATGAAATATTTAAAGTTACTATAATTGACGGTGTATTCGTACCATTGAGAGTTGGGCATTCTACAATATGTAACAACTCAAGAAGTAAGACCTCTAAGTATAAGTGTGTTGTCTAATAAAATGTTGTCAACAAGTAATACATCTAAGAAGATGAATATTGTATTGTGAATTTTGGGCTATATTATCAACATGTTTTGATATTAACTGATATTTTAAACGATTATAATAGGTAATTAGTCTTCAAATTGCACATATTACCCTAACATTATGTTGTAATAATGGTTAATGGCTATATAATGTGTGAGAAGGTACGGGAAAAAATATGTTATTGATATATTAGATGAACAATACAATACAAGAGGTCCTTATTTATAGCTATACTATACAAGGACATACTACTCTTCTACCAATGTGGGACAATACTACACTATATACATGCTGTAAACTAACACTCCCCCTCAAGCCGGTGCATACAAATCATATGTACCGAGCTTGTTACATATATAACCAATACGAGGACCAGTGAGAGACTTGGTGAAAATATCTGCAAGTTGATCATTCGACCTCACAAACTTTGTAGCAATCTCTCCTGAAAGTATCTTTTCTCTGACGAAGTGACAATCAATCTCAATGTGTTTAGTTCTCTCATGGAACACCGGATTTGATGCAATATGAAGGGCAGCTTGATTATCGCACACAAGTTCCATCCGACTGATTTCACCAAATTTCAACTCCTTGAGCAATTGTTTGGTCCAGACTAGCTCATATGTTGCCATAGCCATTGCTCGATATTCTGCTTCTGCACTAGACCGAGCAACTACATTCCGTTTCTTGCTCTTCCAGGATACCAAATTTTCTCCTACTAAAACACAATATCCAGACGTAGAACGTCTATCAGAAGGTGATCCT
>AWOL01S0222707.1:0-21097 GCA_000715115.1 Nicotiana otophora | reverse complement strand
GGCAACTCCAATAAAAATTAATGAATATTTTTTAGAATTTTTAAAAGTAGATGATACAAGCGGAAAATGTCTTTTTGAAGTTATTACAGATGAAATAAAAAATATTGGACTTGATATTGATAATTTACGAGGGCAAGGATATGATAATGGGTCAAATATGAAGGGAAAACATCAAGGAGTGCAAAAAAGACTTCTTGATGTAAATCCTAGATTATTTTATACACCATGTGGTTGTCATAATCTAAATTTGTTACTTTGTGATATGGCTAATTCTTGTACAAAAGCTATATCATTTTTTGGAGTGGTACAACGTATATATTCACTATTTTCATCTTCTACTAAGCGATGGAAAGTATTAAAGGATAGTGTACCTAGTCTAACTCTTAAATCATTGTCACAAACTCGTTGGGAAAGTCGTATTGAAAGTATTAAAGCAATAAGATTTCAAACTCCACAAATAAGAGATGCTTTATTGAAATTAGTAGAAATTAGTGATGATCCAAAAACTAAAAGTGAAGCTAATTCCTTAGTAACATATGAACTCGAAAATTTTGATTTTTTATTGGGTATGACTATTTGGTATGATATATTATTTGTTGTTAATTCAGTTAGCAAAAGTATGCAGTCAAAAGACATGCATATTGATGTTGCCATAGATCAATTAAAAGGTTTGATTTCTTTTTTTAACAAATATAGAGAAGAAGGATTTGTAACTGCTATGATTTCTGCCAAGGAAATTGCATTTGAAATGAATATCGAACCCGAATTTCATAAGAAATGTGTGAGATCTAGGAAGAAACATTTGATAAGAATGTTGATAATAAAATCTCAAAGTCTCTTGAAGAGTCCTTTAGAGTTGATTACTTTTTATACATAGTAGACAAGGCTATTTTTCACTTTAAAATAGATTTGAACAATTTGAAGCATATGAAAATATTTTTGGTTTTCTATTTAGTGGTAAAAAACTAAGATCACTAAATGATGAAAATTTAAAAACACATTGCCTTAATCTTGAATTTTTCTTAAAGCATAATAATCAATCCGATATTTATGGTTTAGATTTATTTTCTGAGTTGAAAGTATTAAGAGAAATAGTACAAGTACAAGATAATAGTTTAATCGATATACTCAATCAAATAAAGAGACTTGATTCTTTTCCAAATGCCTATATTGCTTATAGAATAATGTTAACAATTCCAGTTACCGTTGCTTCAGCGGAAAGAAGCTTTTCAAAATTAAAATTGATAACATCTTACCTAAGATCAATAATGTCTCAAGAGAGATTAAATGGGTTAGCTATATTGTCAATTGAGAAAAATTTATTAGGAGAAATTGATTACAAGAAACTTATTAGTAACATTGCATCTAAAAAAGCAAGAAATATTGACTTTAAATAATAATAAAAAAATTAAAGCATTAAGGCCCCTCATTAAAATTTGGCTTTACGCTCCAAACTACGTCGGGCCGCCCCTCGTTGTGGTGGCACGAGTAGGTGCCCGAGGTGTTAAACAATGATTTTGGAAAACTTCGCAGTAGTGTTTAGCACGTTCGAGGACGAACGTATATTTAAGTGGGGGAGAATGTAACGACCCGATTGGTCGTTTTGAGCTCTAGCGCGTCGTTCGACAGTTTGAGGCCTTAAGTAACTTCACTTCAGGTATTATGACTTGTATGTATGGTCGGAATTGAATTTCGGAAAGTTCTGGATTGATTTGGAAAGAAAATTTTAATTTCGGAAGCTTTAAGTTGGAAGAATTGACTAAGGTTTGACTTTTGGGTTAACAACCTCAGAAATCGGAATTTGAAGGTTCCAATAGATTCGTATGATGATTTCGGACTTGGGCGTATGTTCGGGTTGAGTATCGGATCACCCGGGATTATTCTGTACACACATTTACAAATTGTATTTCATCACTATTTGTCTACTTCCATAGAAACTAACTAGTAAACAATAAATTCTAGCCAGAATCATTTATTAATGATCACCTGGAGTATTTCGACGGCTTATTGTGGAAAGTTGGCATTTTGAATATATAAGAAATTTTGCCTTGAAGTGGATTCTAATGTTATCGATGTCTGTTTGGGATTCCGAGCCTTGGAATAGGTTCGTACTGTGATTTATGACTTGTGCGCAAAGTTTGGCGTCATTCCAGAATGTTTTGATATGATTCGAACGCGTTCATTAAAGTTTGGAAGTTTGAAATTCTAAAGAAGGATTTTTATCGTCGATTCGTAGTTTGGATATTATTCGGTGTGATTTGAGGCCTCGAGCAAGTTTGCATCATGTTTTGGGAATGGTTGGTATGATTGGACGGGGTCCCGAGGGGCCTTGGGTGAGTTTCAGATCGATTTGAGCCTTGATGGAGTTGTTGGGAATTTCTGCTACTGGTGCAATCACTTCTGTGAAAGTTTGGTCACAGAAGCGACCTCGCAGAAGCGAGATGAGGCTCGCAGAAGCGGCTTGGGCAGCCTAGGCATGAAGTCGCAGAAGCAGAGGCGAGCAACGCACCTGCGTGTGCACAGAAGCGAGGCCAGTGCCGCAGATGCAGGAAATTACGGAGATGCGCGAGGCTGTGTCGCACCTGCGGTTGTGCAGGAGCAGAAGAATGTCCGCAGGTGCGATGGGCTGTTGACAGTGGGCTTCCGTAGGAGCGATATTAGTTCCCGCAAAAGCGGGCTAACAGGTGCGCAAGGAGTTTCGCAGGTGCGGAAAATCGACTGGGTAGAACATATATGCTAGCCAATACTGGATTTGCTCATTTCATCTCATTTTTCTCTCTTGGAGCCGACTTTGGGGCGATGTTGGAGAGCTATTTCATCCACCTCTTGGGGGTAAGTGTTTCAAACCCACTTTTGATTATATTTCATGATCATACATGGAATTTTAACATGAAAATTACTAAAAATTGGGGAATTTTGAAAGTAACCTAGAATTTGGTATTTTGGACTTTTGACTATGAAATTGGACATGGACTTATGAATAAATTATATATTTGAGTTCGTAATTTTATGGGTAATATATATCTTCGAATTATTTTGGAATCCGGGTACGTGGGCCCTAGGGTTGACTTTATCGACTTTTCGAGCGGAGTTGTGAATTATTATTAATTGATTAATTATAGATAATAGAGTATATATTTATGGATTTACACATTTGTTTGACTAGTTTTGAAGAGATGGGCATCGGGTTGAGGTGTTCGAGTGGCATTGGAGCCGATTAAGGAACGTCGGAGCGAGGTAAGTCCCTTGTCTAACCTTGTGAAGGGAAAACTACCCCTAGGTGATATTTATTGTTATGTGCAACTAGTTGGGGGTGCTACGTACGTACGAGGTGACGAAAGTCCGTACGTAGCTAAAGTATGTTTATGTCCGAGTAGACTTAGAACTTTTGTCACGACCCAAACTGATGGGCAGTGACGGGCACTCGATACCTTACTCAACCGAGTACCAACGTAACGTGTCTTTCGTATCATACTATCATAGATAAATGAGCCTGAGAGGCTGTCGTGAAATAAGTAGAATAAAACATGAGGAAACACTCAACATTGGACGACCCAATATGTACTACAAACTTATACATATGACATATGGGCCTATAAGGCCAAAATGATCACTCGTACACTAAACGTATGCCGACAAGGCCATACAATCTTTCACGTACATGACATATGTCTACAAGCCTATAAGAGTAGATAAACACCATAAAGGTCGGGACAGGGCCCCTCCATGATCATACAAACAAAATAAGCAACTTTGGAGTAAATAGAGCGCACCAACACCTTCTGCTGAGTTGATAANCGTACATGACATATGTCTACAAGCCTCTAAGAGTAGATAAATACCATAAAGGTTGGGACAGGGCCCTGCCATACTAATAAATACATGTCCACATCATAGTGACCAAATAAGAAACTCCGGAGAAAATGGAGCGCACCAACACCTTTCGCTGAGTTGATAACCTACTTGGAGGACTCTCAACCTATCTATCGGGACCTGCGGGCATGAAACGCAGCATCCCCAGGCAAAAGGGATGTCAGTACAAATAATATACCGAGTATGTAAGGAATGAAAATTAGTAAATAATAGACATGAGAGAAACATGAAATAAAAGACTCAACATGTATGTCTGAATAGCTCTGTGAATCATTTCATATTTATAATGCCATGCATATGAATATAAATGTCATACCATGCATAGGTATATGCGTTCATAGCATCATCAAGCCTCTGAGGGCATCCCATCATATCATCTCGGTCACTGTGGGCAAATCATCAACGTATACCAGCTGATCAGGTGGTGGTACGTATATAATGTCGTAACCTTTTCCCATATCCCATATACATATAATATAAGCGTATATAACGTCATCTGGTCATGAGTTAATATGCATGTATAAATGCATAAGAAATACGTCAGTAAGATTCCTCAGAATGTCATAAGATCAATATGCCTTTGATTAATATCAGGAAATAAACTTTATCAACTTACGGATTTTCTGAGACCCATGAACAAATGATAGAATAATAGGACAAATGGGTAATCAAGAATATAGGTACTTCTAGTACTTCTATGAATAGAGTCATTTATGAAAGTTGTGCATTTACTCGTTTCGTTTGTATCGTATGGATCATGCCAAAAGGAAAGAAGGGATAGACTTAACATACCTGAGCTGGTTCTCTTGACAATCCCTCTAACACATGACAATCGCGACAAAATGCGTATCGGCAAGATCGGAGTAGGAAATAATCCGTATGATATTTTTGAGAACGATTGCACCGTATTCCCCTAGAATCGCAAATTCTCACGTTGCTAAGATATTGATTCGTCTCGTAGGAATTTTGAAGCAATCACGTTGCTATTGAAAAATATGATCTTTGCTGAAGCATTTTCATCCGTTAGTAAGTTTGACCGTCTTCATTTGGTGATTTTAGAGAAAACTTTTGTATTAGTGGGTGTGGGCCCCACTTGTGATGACTAAGCCATAAAAATTCCTCCAAATGTGCCACCTTACCATATAACTTAAGAGTTACTATTTGACTAAAGACTTTGCTGCCACGTTAAAGTTCCATAAGCTTATCCAAAGATTTTAACTAATTATCTACCAATTTCTTAATCAACTTGTTAATCTCCCATTAACCAATAATTAATAAATTACCCACATAATTAAGAATTATATCAAGTTAGTTATAATACTACTCACTTTTAACGCACGTTATATATCTTGCTATCATGGTCATGTGGTATCTTGTATGGCACTAGTCCATAAATACGGGGTATTATAGCTTGGACCGTATTATATCCCAAAATGTCAAACTTTGACGAAATTCATTTTCTTCGAATTGCTTACCCTCTTACCTTCATGAATTTACTCATCACTTGTTTGAAATAGCATAATGCTTATAATCTCAAAATAATCTCATTCCCGAACTTACATCGATTAACTTAATACGAAACTTTAACATACGAAAATACAGGATGTAACATCTCATTTCCGAGCTTTCATCAATTTACTTATGGCATACTTTCACGTACGAACACATGGGGTGTAACATCATTCCCCCCTTTGGAACATTCGTCCTCGAATGTTGACTGATGCACTTTATCATTCTCATAACCCATAGCTCTTACGAATACTTTAATACTCTCCTTGCCATTTAGGCAACTGTTCTGTGAATAAATCTAAAGGCTAGGTCATTCTCACCTTTAGGCCTCTTTCTCACACCATGGCCTATGGTCGGAATTCTTCCAATCTCGTAACTTTTGCTACCTTTTGTCATACAGCCTGTACGACGTTTTCCTTGTATGTGCACCTATGCAACTCTTCCCTTCAGCTTTGAGTCAATCTCTAGGCCTCACTTTGTGAACAGATACAGAAATATGACAAGCTGTCCCTCTGGGCATCATTAGCTTTACTACATCTAAATGCTATTAGTCTTAGACTCCTTTGAGTTCATTCAGGCTATACTGAGGTTTCTATAACTTAGAGAAACCATCAGCTCTCTTGTTTTCATGGGCTTAATCCCGAAAACTTATCCATTCTCGTCATCTTCTCACTTGCCTTTCCTTATCCTTACTCATGTATTCCTAATACCTTGTCACTCTACCATACTTTAGCTTGCGACCTACACATATCCATTTATACTACTCACAATCTTCCTTCAACTTGCTTGCACCATAGATTTTCTTATGTTATTCTGGAACATCAAGCGAGACATCACATCGTCTCTAACTCTTCTTTACTCTCTTAATTAGACTTCTTGATACCTAGAAACTATAGGCTGGAAAAGATGCCATTGACAACGTCGCTATCATTCCTGGATACTAAATCCCAGCGCTTCTAGCCTTCTATCCGAAGTATGGACTATTCACAACCTTCTGCATTTGAGTACCTCGTACGTTGTTCACCTTTACCTTGCTTACCTTAAAGTCTCGCATTATATCTTCTATCTCTTTCATGACCTCCCTTCCATATAAGTATCATTCACGTCCACAATTTGAAGCTCTATTATAATACTTGGACCTCTGGTGCATACATAATTCAGTGGGAGCTTCATACTGACTTCTGATGAGGCTGGTACTCTTCTAATTGGCTTTCTTGTAGAGTCGTTATAGAATATGGTTGTTGTATTATCTCTCTTGTACCTCTGATATTAAGAGTAATTCTTCAATATTCTCAATCATGATGTCTATAACTTTCTGGTCCAATAATCAGACTCCTAATTTACTTAGTTGATGTAACTCTTTAGTTTCCACTTCCTTCTGATCGGCCTTTATGTAGGCTTAAGTTATCTCTCGATCTGCGGCTTCTGGTATTAGCTATTACTTTAGCCTTTCATGGGTGCTATGGAATATCCATGATACAATCTTTTAACAATTCAATCTTTTGTCTATGACCTGGACTCAATTCTTTCTTAACTTATACCGGAGCCTTCTACGGCTGTATGATTGTCAACATATACGCTGCATGGATAATACTCTGAAATCTTAGGTGCATTCATAATATAATTAACTTGGCATCATTGAACGAATAATTCTTTTCGTCCCTTCTCAGCTTTCTTTAAACATAAGCTATTACTTTTCCTGGTCTTTCTGCCCCCTTGTTGCGTGCATACTTAGCTTATCTTAGTTCCCACACATGCCGGAATTTTCGTACAACCCATATAATCTCGAATATTACTTTTGATTTTTACTCCCCGTTCATTAGCCACGATAGCTACCACTTTCTTATGGAGTACATACATTGTTGTTGTGAGACTGTTGTTATAAGACTATTTCCTCTTTAGGTCACTGTGCTTAGGTTGAAGCCTTCTTCCTTATTTCCTCAGGTAGTCTTTCATTGTAGCACTTAGGGAGGACCCTTTGACTCTTGTAAAGCTGCAAGCTTATTACATCATATACCCGATAGAAGTTTTGACGTTCTTCCTCTCTTATAATTATCCGTAGTTATTTACCTCCCCACTCTTGTGCTTGTAGGGTTGCTTCTGAACTGATATTTTGACTATCTTCCCAGTTGCACTCTCTTTTATTTCCGTAACACTCATATGGTACCTTCAACTACCCCAACTCCTATCTAAATATTTCTTAAGGGTCACGATGTCATATTTGCGAGACTGAATTCCCCATGTTGGGGTTCACTATGTTTATCTTGCACGATATGTTGATATGTCTGTATCTTCTTGTCTAGCCATAACTAGGCTCTTCCTGAATCAACTACTAACTACTCATTGGCCCATTCTCATATCAATATTCCGAGTAATCTTTCTTGGGTTATTTCCTTTGTCTTAACTTACGTCTCGCACTATATCCTTATTTATCAATAACATCCCAGGCAGGAACCCTTACTTCCTTTCCTTGACGTCGTGCTTGCATAATGTTCTGGAATCGTAGCATATCTGTAGGATTTGGATAAGTGTAATCTCATTCCTTTCTCATGTTTATTGCATTATCCCTTTACCATTCCATAGTTACTAGGACCACTTAACTCTGACTTAATGCCACATCACTCTATATTTCCCCCTTTAGGGGAATACTCAGATTTAGAGCTACAACTATCTACCTATAGATGTTTTACCTCTTCATCTTTAGCGTCTTTTCACATCATCGATGACCCTTACTCGCCTTGCGGTAATACTTCTGTACCAAGGATTACAAAATTCTTTACTCACGAGGGAGATACTTAGTGTAACTGGCACACATAGTCCCTTAAGCTTAACTTTGCTCACATTGCTTGCTTTAGGGAAGCGTCTTCCTAAATGGACTTTAAAGGTTATACTTCTGTCGTCCATTCTATTATCGTCGAAACGCAATCTCTGAAATTCTCATGATGCCAACTATTATCAAATCACTCAGTCCCTAATTCATGTTTAGTTTACCTTGTTCACCAGCCCATACTGATTTGTATTACTCTGGGGTCTAACTTTTCCTTCTGGTAAACACGTTAGAGTCACGAACTTATTTCTCGAAATAAGGATATGACTTTATTGCCTATACTCTTTTGTTGTCTCAAGGCCCGTCACTTCTCGTCTTTTCCTTCCCTTGACTATAGACTCTGTAATACTGTCATTTTTTGATCTATCGTTGTCATCCATGTATCACACCTTACTCATAATGCTCTATTAATTCTCTTCTTATTTCTTACTAATATTTATGTCTATCACTTTATTCTGAAAACTTTGACAAGACATTCTATTGCTTTTAGCTCCCCTTGCTCCATCCACTAGCTCTTCGAGTTGCCTAACATCCTCTCTTTACTAGGGACGGGAGCCACACTAAGGTAATATTTATCCCTTCCAGGCTTCCAATGCCTATCTTTGTAGTACTCATATCTAGCAGTACTATTTTAGAGTGCACCATCTGGGTGTCTCACAAGGAGATCTATTAGCACATTTGCAATATCATTCGGACATGTTAACTAACACAAATAATCTATTCACCATTTTGGGTTACTCTAACCCCAGCCGGATCCTGATATCTGTCCTTCTCCTATACTACTTCTGTTAGCCCTCATAGGGTATAAATGAGATGGGTGTGACCAATTGTACATACATATATCACTGTTGAAAGTAACTCAAAATGCTTATATTTCTCTGCTTGAATTGTAAATACTGATAATCTTAATTAACTGGGTGTCTTGTACCCTTCTTCGCCTTGCCTCTTTTACTTATTGAAACTGGTATCTAGCTTCTAAATCTCTCATTGCCTTTCACCATAGGGGTGGATAGATATTCTTGCCTTAAGGCTCCTTATCAAGAGGCTTACACATCTTAGTACACACATGATCTGCTGAAGACCTCACATTTATCCATCATAAGCATGATGCAAAATCGAGTTCCTCTGACTCAACTCTTCCACAGATATATCTCTTACCAATCATTTTTCTGGATGTAGGTATCATCTTATTACGAATAAAATAGAATTTAGGAATGTGAATTCTTACAAGTGAGCTCTACCACACGATCTAGAGTAAGAATAAAGAGTGACAGTCCTAAATGCCCTGTAGCCTCTTGCTTATAAGTGTGGTGCACAACACACCCATAAATAAGACTCTACTAGACACGGCTTTTAGACTCCCTATGACATAACTGCTCTGATACCACTTTTGTCACGACCTAAACCGATGGGCCACGATGGGCACCCGATACCTTACTCAACCGAGTACCAACGTAACGTGTCTTTCGTATCATACTATCATAGATAAATGAGCTTGAGAGGCTGTCGTGAGATAAGTAGAATAAAACATGAGGAAACACTCAACATTGGACGACCCAACATGTACTACAAACTTATACATATGACATATGGGCCTATAAGGCCAAAATGATCACTCGTACACTGAACATAGGCCGACAAGGCCATATAATCTTTCACATAAATGACATATGTCTACAAGTCTCTAAGAGTAGATAAATACCATAAAGGTCGGGACAGAGCCCCGCCATACTAATCAATACATGACCAAATCATACTGACCAAATAAGCAACTTCGGAGCAAATGGAGCGCAGCAACACCTTCCGCTGAGCTGATAGCCTACTTGGAGGACTCTCAACCTGTCTATCGGGGCCTGCGGGCATGAAACGCAGCGTCCCCAGACAAAAGGAACGTCAGTACAAATAATGTACCCAGTATGTAAGGAATGAAAATTAGTAAATAATAGACATGAGAGAAACATGGAATAAAAGACTCAACATGTATGTCTGAATAGCTCTGTGAATCATTTCATATTTATAATATCATGTATATGCGTATAAATACCATACCATGCATAGGTATATACGTTCATAACATCATCAAACCTTTGAATGCATCACATCATATCATCTAGACTATTATGGGCAAATCATCAACGCATACCAGCTGATCAGGTGGTGGTGCGTATATAACACCGTAACATTTTTCCATATCCCATATACATATAATATACGCGTATATAACACCATCTGGTCATGGGTCAATGTACATGTATAAATGTATGAAATACATAAGAAATATGTCAGTAAGATTCCTCAGAATGTCATAAGATCAATATGCCTTTGATTAATATCAGAAAATAAACTTTATCAACTTACGTATTTTCTGAGACCCATGAACAAATGATAGAATAATAGGACACATAGGGAATTAAGAACATAGGCACTTCTAGTACTTCTATGAATAGAGTTATTTATGAAAGTTATGCATTTACTCATTTTGTTTGTATCGTATGGATCATGCCAAAGGGAAAGAAGGGATAGCCTTGACATACCTGAGCCATTTCTCTTGACAATCCCTCTAACACACGACAATCGCGACAAAACACGTGACAACAAGATCGGAGTAGGAAAACATCTATATGATATTCTTGAGAACGATTGCACCGTATTCCCTTAGAATCGCAAATTCTCACGTTGCTAAGATTTTGATTCGTCTCGTAGGTATTCTGAAGCAATCATGTTGCTATTGAAAAATATGATCTTTGCTGATGCATTTTCATCCGTTAGTAAGTGTGACCATCTTCATTTGGTGATTTTAGAGAAGACTTTTATATTAGTGGGTGTGGGCCCCACTTGCGATGACTAAGCCACAAAAATTCCTCCAAATATACCACCTTACTATATAACTTAAGAGTCACTAATTGACTAAAGACTTTGCTGCCACGTTAAAGTTCCATAAGCTTATACAAAGATTTTAATTAATTATCCACCAATGTTTTAATCAACTTGTTAATTTCCCATTAATCAATAATTAACCAATTACCCACATAATTAAGAATTATCTCAAATTACTTATAATACTACTCACTTTTAACACACTTTATACAACTTGCTATCATGGTCACGTGGTACCTTGTATGACACTAGTCTATAAATACGGGGTATTATAGCTTGGACCGTATTTTATCCCAAAATGTCAAACTTCGACGAAATTCATTTTCTTCGAATTGCTTACCCTCTCATCTTCACAATTTTACTCATCACTTGTTTGAAATAGCATAATTATAATCTAAAAATAATCTCATTCTCAAACTTACGTCGATTAATTTACGACGAAACTTTAACATACGAAAATGCGGGATGTAACATCTCATTTCCGAGCTTCTATCAATTTACTTATGGCGTACTTTCACGCACGAAAATATGAGGTATAACAACTTTATCCTGTAATAATTGAATTATTTGAACTTGTTTTGCTGGTTTAATTAATTAAAGTTATAACTGAATTTGATTTAGCAATAAATATATGTATAATAGGTTGAGCCTTAACACTTTGAGTGTGGGCGAGTAAATTGAGAAGCGTAAAAATTATATTCGTTATGTGCTCATGAACTGTGTTGTANGAACTTGTTCTGCTGGTTTAATTAATTAAAGTTATAACTGAATTTGATTTAGCAATAAATATATGTATAATAGGTTGAGCCTTAACACTTTGAGTGTGGGCGAGTAAATTGAGAAGCGTAAAAATTATATTCGTTATGTGCTCATGAACTGTGTTGTAAACACATGTCTCATAATTCGGTAACTTCTTTCCTTTCTTGTGGAGCGGGCCGAATGCCTCGGTAGTATATAGATGCATCTATGGTTCGTACCGCACGACCCTCGACAGTGTACACATTATTCTGGATCGTGCCGAACGACCTCGGCAGAATCGTGCGTTATATCGCTAGTAGTCTGAATATTCACGAGCTAATCTTTTCACTGATGCCCGGCATTTTATATGGTATTCATTATTTATTTGACAATGACACTTGACGTTTTCTGAGCTATTAAGATAGAATACAAGATTTAGAAATTCATGCTTTAAAAGAAGTAATTGGAAGATTATGTAACTTATAGATTTACCCATAATTGTCGTAAGCTTCATATCTGATCATGTTTTATTACATTATTTTATTGGACCTTTAGTAAGTGTCAATGTCGACCTCTCGTCACTACTTCTCCAGGGTTAGGCTAGATACTTACTGGGCACGCGTTAATTTACGTACTCATGCTGCACTTCTGCACTAAATGTGCTGGATCTGACAGGTTCATTTGATGACTACCTTGGCGCGTAGGCGCACCTGTTGAGGAGACTTTATGTGACTTGCATTCTAGGCTACACATCACAGTACTCCGAGTCTCCATTGTACTGTTTATTTTTTCTATCTTATTACATTCGGGATAGATGTTGTATTATTATTGAACTCCTTAGAAAATGCTCATGCACTTGTGACACCGAATTTTGGGGGTTCCTATGGGTTGTTCGTTAATGTAGTTGTGTAAATATTATCATCTATCCTGTAAATTTTATTTCATGTAATTTAACTAAGGAAAATTGTGATTTCAAATTACTAAAACGAGTAATTAAGTTGATCAATCACCGTTGGCTTGCCGGACAACGGTGTTAGGCGCCATCACGATTTTTAGTGGATTTTTGGGTCGTGACAAGTGTTTGGCCATGAAAATTTTAAATTTTATTTAAAGTTGAATTTCAAATTTTTTGAAAATTAAAAAAACTCTAAAAAGCTATTTTTCAAAATTTTCGCTTCAAAACATTCACAAAAATTCAAAAACAGGTTCAAATTGTATTCATGTTCAAACACAACTATAATTTTTAAATATATTTTTACTTGATTTTATTTTTTTTTTAATTGTTTTTTTTTTTAAAACTTTTTTTCCGGAATTTCACATTCTTATGCCCAAACGCCCACTTAGTAAACTGGATAGTACAACCAGTCCACAAGAAATTTGTGAATCTTTCCCCACCACTCCCGTATGAAAATCTACTTTCTTAAATCTCAACCAAGAAAAGTGTGGGTTTAAATCTCAACCAAGAAAAGTGTGGGTGGGCGCAGACGGCCATGTGAGTACATGAACACCTGCAGCCGTCAGTATGGCACATTATGTCCTGTCTCGACCTCGTAGATACGGATTCACAATTTTAAAGTTTAAGTTAATACTATAAACCATAATAATTGAGTTCAAATAAATATTGTTAAATAGTTTGTAATTTTATATATATATATAATTTGAGCAAAAACTGCTGATTCATATGTCTGCTCCTGGGTAGACATGTAAAAAGAATAATTCGTTTCACTAAGTTTCTGCTATACACGAATTCCAAAAAAAAATCGGACCACAAAGTTTATTGTATACAACTTACCTTGCATTTCCGATATGACTGAACAAGAAAGCACCTGCATATGAACCATATGTGCTAAACTATCTAAAGCAAACCACACTTGCTCCCTTTTGTCTTGTTCCCCTTTGTGCATGCAAATTTTCCCAGCATTTTTGCCACAATATAAGGCAGTTATTCTTTCCATCTTGTTTTCATTGTATTGGCATCTTATGCCAAACGTTTTTTCTTGGAAATTTAAGTTTTATACTCTAACAATGTACAATGTATTTATACAATAAAATTAGGTTATTTAATAAATTTAAATAGATTTAAATGATTAAGATTTATAATAAAATCTCAAACTTCATTTATTTTTGTTGAGATTAAGATATATGAATATACGTTGGAATATTAAGATCTGAATTCATTTTTAACCATCATCATTATCAATTACCACTTCCTCGGCCTATCACTATCAACTGCCACCACCCACAACCACTATCTTCAACCACAATTAATTACCACCGCCGCCAATCACCACAGTCGATTATCATCACCACTAGCTATTACTTACAATCATCACCACCAATATAATCACTACTAAGAACCAGTAGTGTTTATATTTATATATATATATATATATAGCCAACCACCACAACAGTCACCACTATTATTTGCTATTACTATCACCCATTGCAATTATCAGCTATCACTATCAACTACCACTATAAACCACGCCAACCATCATTGTCACCAACACCCTTAGTCGACACTTACAACTATCACTATTATTCATCACCACCGCCACCCGCCATATAACTTTTTAAAAATGTGCTATTGGAATAACATTACACTTTTTTATTTGAATTTTATATTTATTAATTTCTAAATAAAAAACAAACAAAGTTAATTAAACAACATTTTAATATTCAGATATTTTTATCTTAATTAAAAAAAAAAGGAAGGGGCTTTAAGTCCATTGTTACTCAGTATTTGTCATTTTGAAATTGATTCGATAGCATCTTATTTGAATTTTGAAATGATGGATTTGAACTCTATCAGCTTAAATGCGTTTGATTTCTTGAAACAAGAACAGATTCGAAACTTCAAAATTACTGCTAGGCTTACTTTAAGGAGTAATAGTTTCTTGGAAATTAGGAGCTGAGCTAAAAATGAAAATTATCATTTGAATGAGTCAATAAATATTTACTAACCTAAATTGACATTATAGATAGATTGTGTTAAATGCTCACCTTCTCTAGTCTCCTCCTCTATTGTCACGTTCTGAAGAAAGTAGACACCAAAAAAGGAAAAAGAAAAGGTTAGGGACACTAGTGGAGAAAACCAGGCTAGATAGCAACACCTGAGAATTTGTTGTTATTTTATTTGCCACTTTCTTATTTTTTAATCAATCGAGTCCCTCTTTGTCCGAGAGTCAGTCCAAAGAATAAAGTTAAAAATTATTAACAAGTGTATAATTATTTAGAAAACAAATTGTGAACTATACTCGGTCCTTAATTAGAGATTTCGTATTTAAAATTTATGTATGACATGGCTTTTGATAGCGAGCATTTTATAACCAATAAGTGAATTTTTATTTTTTTGCGAGAATCCAAATTAATTAAACTTCAGAGAGGATAGTAAACATCGAATGAAACCAAAACTAAAGATATTCGACAAAAGTTCAGTCTGATGTGTTGTTTTAATCATAGAAGACGAAGCAGGCTGCTTTACAGCCTCAATCATTAAAAGGTTATTGGACTATTATTATCGTGACTGTACGGTATATTAATTAAATAGAATTCACCCTTTAAATGTGCGTTCCAACAAAAAAGGAATCACTTAATTTATGTGGCTTTGTTTAGAGAATTAGGCTCAATGATATATCGAAGAAAAAAGAAGCAAACGATCTCTAATAGAAAAAATAAGTTAGTTGATGGGAAACCTTGGTTTAGAATAAGAGACCGTCTTTTCTAAATTTAAGGCTCTAATAGATAATATATTTTTTATTTATTTAATTATGTATTCAAATACACATAATAGGTAAACATTTATTTATAAGTGAGAACAATCTTCCACAAAAAAATTAGACATGGAAAGTCTAGAGTATTGTTAAAAGATTGCCAAATCAAGTCGTGTTTGACTAAGTCAAGATAGTCTTAGTCAATCTTGTGGCTGCAAGTTAAATATCCGTTGACCTTCTTTGTTAACAAAAAATAGATAACCCTAAAATAAATATTGACACATGCAGTGACTGCATTGCCAGAATTAATACATATTAAATTTTGAATATCCTTTGCAAAATTTGTGACTCCGTCGTTAAAATTACTATATATATCACTTGTATTAGTCCTATATTTTAACAATGAAATATTAGCGTGCAAACAGAGGCCACGTTGCATAGTGAAAAGAAAATCAAAGAAAGCTACTAACTTCTTTGTCGATGGTATATATGCTAGCTCATGGGAAGCTTCTTGATTACAGATATTNAAAATGTGCTATTGGAATAACATTACACTTTTTTATTTGAATTTTATATTTATTAATTTCTAAATAAAAAACAAACAAAGTTAATTAAACAACATTTTAATATTCAGATATTTTTATCTTAATTAAAAAAAAAAGGAAGGGGCTTTAAGTCCATTGTTACTCAGTATTTGTCATTTTGAAATTGATTCGATAGCATCTTATTTGAATTTTGAAATGATGGATTTGAACTCTATCAGCTTAAATGCGTTTGATTTCTTGAAACAAGAACAGCTTCGAAACTTCAAAATTACTGCTAGGCTTACTTTAAGGAGTAATAGTTTCTTGGAAATTAGGAGCTGAGATAAAAATGAAAATTATCATTTGAATGAGTCAATAAATATTTACTAACCTAAATTGACATTATAGATAGATTGTGTTAAATGCTCACCTTCTCTAGTCTCCTCCTCTATTGTCACGTTCTGAAGAAAGTAGACACCAAAAAAGGAAAAAGAAAAGGTTAGGGACACTAGTGGAGAAAACCAGGCTAGATAGCAACACCTGAGAATTTGTTGTTATTTTATTTGCCACTTTCTTATTCGTTAATCAATCGAGTCCCTCTTTGTCCGAGAGTCAGTCCAAAGAATAAAGTTAAAAATTATTAACAAGTGTATAATTATTTAGAAAAAAATTTGTGAACTATACTTCGTCCTTAATTAGAGATTTCGCATTTAAAATTTATGTATGACATGGCTTTTGATAGCGAGCGTTTTATAACCAATAAGTGAATTTTTATTTTTTTGGGAGAATCCAAATTAATTAAACTTCAGAGAGGATAGTAAACATCGAATGAAACCAAAACTAAAGATATTCGACAAAAGTTCAGTCTGATGTGTTGTTTTAATCATAGAAGACGAAGCAGGCTGCTTTACAGCCTCAATCATTAAAAGGTTATTGGACTATTATTATCGTGACTGTACGGTATATTAATTAAATAGAATTCACCCTTTAAATGTGCGTTCCAACAAAAAAGGAATCACTTAATTTATGTGGCTTTGTTTAGAGAATTAGGCTCAATGATATATCGAAGAAAAAAGAAGCAAACGATCTCTAATAGAAAAAATAAGTTAGTTGATGGGAAACCTTGGTTTAGAATAAGAGACCGTCTTTTCTAAATTTAAGGCTCTAATAGATAATATATTTTTTATTTATTTAATTATGTATTCAAATACACATAATAGGTAAACATTTATTTATAAGTGAGAACAATCTTCCACAGTAAATTAGACATGGAAAGTCTAGAGTATTGTTAAAAGATTGCCAAATCAAGTCATGTTTGACTAAGTCAAGATAGTCTTAGTCAATCTTGTGACTGCAAGTTAAATATCCGTTGACCTTCTTTGTTAACAAAAAATAGATAACCCTAAAATAAATATTGACACATGCAGTGACTGTATTGCCAGAAATAATACAGTCGTAGTAACGTAGTGTCTAAGTATATAGAAAATTATATTATATATATAGGTTTAAAATTACTTTTTATAAATATATATTAAATTTTGAATGCAAAATTTGTGACTCCGTCATTAAAATTACTATATATATCACTTGCATTAGTCCTATATTTTAACAATGAAATATTAGCGTGCAAACAGAGGCCACGTTGCATAGTGAAAAGAAAATCAAAGAAAGCTACTAACTTCTTTGTCGATGGTATATATGCTAGCTCATGGGAAGCTTCTTGATTACAGATATTATTTCTTAAAAAAAATATTTCCTTTGTTTATAGTGGAGGTGGGGAGGGGGGGTGACGAAGGCAGCAAGAAAAGAAAGCTAGTACTTTTCAACAACAACAACCCAGTATAATCTCACTAGTGGGGTCTGGGGATGGTAGTGCGTATGCAGATATTACCCCTACCCTGGGGTAGAGAGCCTGTTTCCGATAGACCCTCGGCTCCCTTCCTCTAAGAACTCTCCACCTTGTTCTTGAGATGACTCGAACTCACAACCTCTTGATTGAAAGCGAAGAGTGATCACTAGAGCAACCCACTCTTGTCAAAAGCTAATACTTTTCATGTATGCAAATTTCTCATGCATTGTCTTGAGACACCTCAAATTTTTCAATACAGGAGGAATATTGTTGGAAGTTTTCAAAGCTAATTTGGACACTTTTTGCAAAGATTAGCTAGAATAGCACACAGTAACAGACAAGAAAGCTTTTGGACACTTTTGCAAAATTAGGTAGAATAGCAAAAAATAACAGACAAGAATAGTTACACTTTCCAGTCCCTGACCAGTAGTTTAATTTCTTTTGCAACTTGTGACCATATATATAGTACTATAATATAAGTTCTTAGATTCCATGAGCCCCACCCAACCCAATTAGCTTTTTTAGCTAATGTTTTAAACATTATTAAACAATTCATTTTTCTCTAAAGTTTGTCTTTTTATACATTAACAGTGAATTATTTTTATGCATATCAATTTAAGTACCTACACATAAGCGCATGGCTAAAATTTAAAATTTGTGAGTTATGAATTTTAGAACAACAACTTTAAAAAGTTAATAATTAGGTTATACCTGAATTTACAATAACAAGTAATTCTCTATATCAAGCCTAGTATGATAAACAGAAATATAACTATAATCAGTAGTATATTGTAACATATTTTGAGTTTAACTTTTATAAGTTCATGTTCGTTATACAAAAAGGAGGTTACCTGAAAAAAAACTACGAGTACCCATTCACAAAAAGTAGAAAAAGTAATCTGAAAATATAAGACTACAAGCTGCAATACATTAAACTATTATAATGCTTACACAGATATAACTTAATTCCATTAATTTTGTTTTTACACGTCAAGTTTTATAAAGTAAAATCCTTTTCTCTATATAAACTGTTACTCCTTCCAACCAATTCGACGAGCCTCTAGTTTTTCCTGATCATCAACATGATCAGTTCATACCCTAGAACCGTCGGCACCGCCGCCATCACCACCGTAGACTGCCAGAAACAAGTCCGGTCATGGCGGCTCCTCCGCTCTCTCATAGAGCTACTCATCCCCACCTGCAATTGCACCTTTGTTGAAGATCAAGAAGAAAATGAACATCACAAGAACTTAAATTTTGCCTACTTCAACTACAATCACCGCCGCCCGCCACCGTCGTCGTCTTCCTCGAATATTACAGGGACCATCTTTGGCTATCGCCGGGGAAAAGTCAGCTTCTGTATCCAAACAAACCCTAAATCCGCCACACCAATTCTCCTCCTTGAACTTGCTGTCTCCACCTCCACTCTTGCCAGGTATTGGACTGTGTGACTATCTAGTTTAAAATTTTAAGTTGCTAGAGAAAGTATTCTTTTAACTACTCCCTCTCCAAAATAGATGAAATATTCCAATATTTTTTTTATTACAGTTTATAGTATTTCTCGTATAGTTTTTGAATATCTAAATTTTAATTTAAAAATATTGAGTTGAGCTAATTCAATTTTGCTTCGAAATTTAGTCAAATTGACTCTCGAGAAGCGAAATGTGTCAGCTAAACTAAAACATAGGTAATAGTATTTAATTATATTGTGTCTCAATATGAATTTGAATTTTTTATGACCCAAACATGTGAAATATTTTTTACTTTTTGAGTGGCGGTGATATTTGAAGCAAGATTTTTACATGCTCTGATATCACGTTGAAAGTGTTATAAAAACTTAGGCTATATATTAGAGAGAACACTCTTTTGAATTATTTAATTATATTATGTTTAAACGCCAGGGAAATGAATGGAGGGATTGTGAGAATCGCATTGGAGAGTGGCAATAATGGTGAAGATCAATCGCTTTTGAGGATGTATTGTAATGGTAAAAAAGTAGGGTTTGCTGTGAAAAGAAAACCTACAAAAGCTGATTTACAAGTATTGGGACAAATTGAATCAGTTAAAGTGGGAGCAGGGACTATTCATGGGAAAGATGATAATATTATGTATCTTAGAGGAAAATTTGAGAGGGTCCATGGATCTTATGATGACTCAGAATCATTTCATTTAATTGATCCTGAAGGAAGTATGGGTCAAGAATTAAGCATTTACTTTATATCTTTTCGCGGCTAATAACATGTTTGAGACAGAGACGTAATTGATTGTCCTCGACGATCAGTACTTTGGAGACCATTCCTCTACTATTCGTTGTTGGACTCAGGATTTATCTCATCCGAAGCTACCATTTACTCGAGTTTTATCTTATCTGAAGCTACCATTTACTCATCGGACACTACTTTTTGGGCAAGATAACGTTCATTCAAGTACCAGAATTGAGATTTTCCAAAATTTTTCATGCATGGGATTAAGCTATGCAGATGTTTCTAGTCATTTTTAATTTTCTTGATTTTATGTCCTTTGTTTATGAGTTTCTCTTGGGGCGTAGCCATGCAACCCTTATTTTTTGAGTTATGCATAATTGCATGACTTTTTCCCTGTGGGGATGTTTGTATGGGGTGTTTGACAACAACCTAAGATGAAACTTTGTTAAAATAAAATAAAAAGGAGGACTTCTTTTGTTTATTTTCGTTTAAGTTGATTGTTATGATTTATACAATCATCATCCATTTTTGTGTTTCGGAAGATAGATTTAACAATTTCTATGTCGTGATACACATTACTGAAATTCTAACATTTTACAAACCCTTTTAACCCATTTTACCACTTGATAGGGCACCTAGTGTAGAAAAATCATAATAAAGGACATAGGGTTTGTCAAGAGCTATAAGGTTCAAATCTGCTAAGAATAACAAATAAACCAACAAAACAAAGTTTCGTGTTCTTATGTTTGTTTGGATTTTATTGTTATTATTATCATAAATAGGAGAATAAAATCTAATTAAGTACAGCAGATACTAGTTTGTATGGTGACCAACGTTTCTGATTTTTATTTTCTTGGGACAAAAATAATGTTTAGATAATTTTGTGTCTTCAAGCAAAGAAAAAGTATCTTTTCACACTACTAAAAAACTGTCAAAAAGCCTCCACAAAAACCGATCGAAGTCGGTCAGAATCGAACAAAAAC